>JAKZAN010000195.1:0-43100 GCA_023053545.1 Lepidurus packardi
TGAAATTTCAATGAAATTTCCTTGAAATTTGCTTGTAATTTTACCTGAAATTTCCTTGAAATCTTATTGAAATTACACTGAAATTTCATTGAAATTTCGTTGAAATATGCTTGTAATTTTACCTCAAATTTCAATGAAATTTCCTTGAAATTTGCTTGTAATTTTACCTGAAATTTCCTCGTAATCTTATTGAAATTACACTGAAATTTCATTGAGATTTCGTTGAAATATGCTTGTAATTTTACCTGAAATTTCAATGAAATTTCCTTGAAATTTGCTTGTAATTTTACCTGAAATTTCTTCGAAATCTTATTGAAATTACACAGAAACTTCAATGAAATTTCCTTGAAATTTGCTTGTAATTTTACCTGAAATTTCCTCTAAATCTTATTGAAATTACACTGAAATTTCATTGAAATTTCGTTGAAATATGCTTGTAATTTTACCTGAAATTTCAATGAAATTTCCTTGAAATTTGCTTGTAATTTTACCTGAAATTTCCTCGAAATCTTATTGAAATTACACTGAAATTTCATTGAAATTTCGTTGAAATATGCTTCTAATTTTACCTGAAATTTCAAAGAAATTTTCTTGAAATTTGCTTGTAATTTTACCTAAAATTTCCTCGAAATCTTATTGAAATTACACTGAAATTTCATTGAAATTTCGTTGAGATATGCTTGTAATTTTACCTCAAATTTCAATGAAATTTCCTTGAAATTTGCTTGTAATTTTACCTGAAATTTCCTCGTAATCTTATTGAAATTACACTGAAACTTCAATGAAATTTCCTTGAAATTTGCTTGTAATTTTATCTGAAATTTCCTCGAAATCTTATTGAAATTACACTGAAATTTCATTGAAATTTCGTTGAAATATGCTTGTAATTTTACCTGAAATTTCAATGAAATTTCATTGAAATTTACTTGTAATTTTATCTTAAATTTCCTCGAAATCTTATTGAAATTACACCGAAATTTCATTGAAATTTCGTTGAAATATGCTTGTAATTTTAACTGAAATTTCAATGAAATTTCTTTGAAATTTGCTTGTAATTTTACCTGAAATTTCCTCGAAATCTTATTGAAATTACACTGAAATTTCGTTGAAATTTCGTTGAAATATGCTTGTAATTTTACCTGAAATTTCAATGAAATTTCCTTGAAATTTGATTGTAATTTTACCTGAAATTTCAACGAAATTTCCTTGAAATTTGCATGTAATTTTACCTGAAATTTCCTCGAAATCATATTGAAATTAGACTGAAACTTCAATGAAATTTCCTTGAAATTTGCTTGTAATTTTACCTGAAATTTCTTCGAAATCTTATAGAAATTACACTGAAACTTCAATGAAATTTCCTTGAAATTTGCTTGTAATTTTATCTGAAATTTCCTCGAAATCTTATTGAAATTACACTGAAATTTCATTGAAATTTCGTTGAAATATGCTTGTAATTTTACCTGAAATTTCAATGAAATTTCATTGAAATTTACTTGTAATTTTACCTGAAATTTCTTCGAAATCTTATTATTATTATTATTATTTATTGCAACATATAAGGCTTTATAAAGCCTCTTTGTAACTATTTATCTCTACGAAATTGTAACGGGTCAAACATTTTTGAGCGAAAATGCTCATCTAGTGATTTTTTAAATGTCTGTGTGGAGGAGAGTTTGATCACTTTTTCTGGTAGGCTATTCCATTCATCTACGATTCGGTTTTGGAAGGTCCAGCGGCCTACATCTTTGAAGAATCGTTCTGTCTTAAGTTTTAGGATATGGCCACGACAATTGCTTTGGTTGAAGCACAATATTTGTTCGGCGGACACATTTTCATAATAGGCGTGACACAATTTAAACGCTTCTATCAGGTCATCCCGTAGAAACCTATATGCCAGAGTTGGCAGGTTCAGGGCTTTGAGTCTATCTGTATAGGAGAGGTGACGAAGATTTCCAGGAAATTTGGTTATTCTCCTTTGAACTTTTTCTAGGGCTTCTAGGTCCCTGTTGAAGAACGGGCGCGTTACACAGTGGCCGTACTCAAGAATAGGTCTAACGAGCGTTTTATACAGCATGGACAACATTGTTTTATCCACACAGGTGAAGTTTCGTCTAATTAGTCCAGCCACTCTCGTTGCTTTAGCCGCAATGCTCGCATAATGTTGGTGAAAATTAAGTTTTGTGTCAATCAGGACTCCAAGATCCCGTTCACAGTCGGTCTTGGCAATTACTTCGCCACCCAGGACATAACTACTTGTGACAGATTCATTTCCAATCCTCAGTTGGTGACACTTTGGGATGTTCAATTCCATCAGCCGTTTCTCCATCCAAAGCTCAATACTTTTAATGTCATCTTGGAGCTTAATCATATCCTCCGGGCAGTTAATTACGTTACTAATTTTGGTATCATCCGCGTAAAGAAAGACTGTCGACTCAATTTTGTCTGTTAGGTCATTTATATATATGTTAAATAGTAACGGACCCAGAACCGAGCCCTGGGGAACTCCGCTTAGGACATCTATCACTAAGTCACTGACTTCACCTTCAACACAAACTGACTGCGTCCGATTCGTTAAGAAACTTTTAATCCATTTAGTCAGGGTGGGTGAGGTACTAGGACCGAGACCGTAGTCAACTAATTTTGAATAAGTCTACCATGGGGTACTTTGTCGAACGCCTTTTTAAGGTCCAGATATATAACATCAGTTTGGAGCCCCTTATCCGCATTCTTTTTCCAGTTCTCGACAGCAAGTAAAAGTTGACTTTCAGCGGAGCGTCCAGGTAAAAATCCGAACTGTTTATCTGATAATATTTTTCTGTGTCTAAATTCGGTCAAAATGTGGTCAGCAATAATTGATTCGAGGATTTTGCACGTTACACAAGTTAAACTAATAGGCCTATAATTTGAGGGTAAGTCACGTTTCCCGGATTTAAAGATTGGGGTAACAACAGCACTATTCCATATTGTCGGGAGTTGGCCAGAGGAAATGGATTTTCGATAAATGAAAGTAAGCGGTTTGACTAGGACAGCAGCAGCTTCCTTGAGGACTTTAGGGTGTAACATGTCCGGGCCAGGGGACTTGGATGTATCCAACCTGTTAAGTTTCTCTAAAACCATTGACGCGCAAATATTGAGTGGGGGAAAAGGATCTTCCGAGACACAAGAATCAACCTCTGTTATATCTATTTCGCGCGTAAATACAACAGAGAAGTGTCGGTTTAGTACATTTGCCTTTTCAATCGGTTCAGAAACAGTAAGTCTCGTGGTTTCATCTAGTAATGGAGGTATAATGGTTCCGTTCTTTCTTTTCGCATTGACATGTTTCCAGAAGATTTTGGGATTGTCTTTTAAATTTTTTGCCAGTAGACTTTCTCTTCTGTTTACTTCCTGTCTGGTGGCTTTGCGCACTTTATTGCGGAAGCGTCGGTAATTTAACTCCAATGAAGAGTCATCTTTGTTTGATTTGAAGGCATTCCAGGCATCCCTTTTTTCGGCTATTAATTTCAATGTTTCCCTAGAAACTGCTGCTTTACTACTATGTCGTCTAGGCGGTATGAAGCAATATTCCACAGATTTTACTGTGCGCAGGAACTTGCTGTACAGATCATCCATGGATTCTAAGTCTTGAAATGCTTGATCCCAGTTGACTTTGGAAAGGACTCTTCTTATCTCCTGGTAGTTGCCTTTATAGTAGTTCGGCCGTTGTATATTCTTCTTTTCCAGTCGGTTAGTTTGCAGGATAAAAGTTATTACAGCATGATCCGATTTTCCGATTGGCGACTGGACTTCAACATATGTCACAACCTCGGGGTTACTTACAAGTAGAAGATCGAGCAAGCTCGGTTTGTTTGTTCCACGGACTCGAGTGGGTTCCTCAATTAATTGGTCAAGGAAGTTATTGTTGAAACAATTAAGAAATACGTTTTCAGGATTAATTTGTTGCGAGTGTGTATAACGGTGTTGCCAATTAGCTTTAGGGAGATTGAAGTCACCCACTATGACTATATTTTGATTTGGGGAAGCTGTCATTTCCGAAATTTCAGCGCAAATCTCCTTATCATTTTCTGCGGTGCTGTAAGGACTTCTATAACACACACCGAAGATCGTATTCATTGCATTTAAATGACTGATTCGTAACCATAACATTTCTTGGGGCACAGATTCACGTTGGGGTACGGGGTACACTCTCAAATTGTTTTTACTATAACAAATAACGCCACGCCCAAGGTCACTATCCAAATTGATGTCAAGCGTGTTGTATCCACTGATTGATAATTCAGCAGCTGTAGGTTTGAACCTGCAGTTTTTAGGTTTAACCTCCACAATTGCTATAATGTCTGGCTCTTCAGATTGTGCAAGTAGTCTCGTTTCTTCAATTTTGTTTAAAAGAGAATCAGAGTTAAAGAACATACATTTTAAATCCCGGTTCTTGGTCTTTAATCTGGAAGGCTTTGCCCTGGAGTTATGTCAATCCTGCTGAGAGATAGGTGCAACTGCGTTCGACGATTTTTCTACACGCTGGTTCGTGGATAAACTAGGATAGTTACCAGCGCCTGAGCGCGCATTGTGCGATTTTTGTTCTCTCTCCTTCTTCTCTTTCTGTCTAATAGGGCAACTTGCGTCAAAAGCAAAGTGTTCACCTTTGCAATTCACACAATTTTTGGTATCCTCCAAGCATTTCCTTGTGTCATGTTTTTGGGCACATTTTCCACAAGTTGGTTCTTTATCTCGGCATACCGCGGCTACGTGGCCGTATGCTTGACAGTGAAAGCATTGATGATACTGAGGGGGGTTGTTGTCTTCTACTTTAATTCGCCTATTAAAGGCAAAGAGCATTCCAGCCCGCAGCAGATTTGCCTTCTTCTCAATGCAGTCACACGAGACCAATAGAGACCCATAGGCCTTCTTACTGCTGGGATTTAGCCATTTAACTTTTTCTGCATTGAATACGACGTTCAGACTTGAATTTTTTTCGGACAGATGTTGACAAATTTCTTGGTAATTCTGGTCCCTAGGTAGTTGGTGTACTACTACGCTTAAGTTCAATTTTCTTGAGATCATTCTTACCGGGCCAAGTGTGGGTAAGACTACTTTCTTGAGTAACGGTTCCGCTTCAAGCTTTTCATCGTGACTCTTAAAGACGAGTTTGATATTCCCGCTTTGTGTTTGGTGTGCCAGTACAGGATTTGGGATCTTAGCAGCCCTGAAGTCGTCGTCAATCATTTTAAGTAAACCCATACGGGGAACCTTGCTGGCTCTCTTTTTAACATCTTCTTGCTGTATAAAGAGCGTTTCCAACTCTCCATCATCATCTTGATTATCCTTGCCTAATTGAGGGGTGGCTGGTGCTTGATTAGGCCAGTGCCTGGTCACTTGCTCATGAGGAGCTTGAGGACGTTTGGCCAGCTCCTCTCTCAGAAGTCGAATTTCGTCTATCAGAATTGGGACTAATTCCGCTAGGGGAAGTAAGGTATCGACCTTAGCTTCCAGACAGCTGACTCTTTCTTTTAGACCCTTTTGAAATTCCTGCAATTGAAGAGGTAATGATGGATCTGACTCCGAACGTTTTCGCAAAGGTTCACCGCTCGATACGGCCGTTTTTTGCTGGCGACAACTCTTGCAGTTCTTCGCAACAGGGTGATCTTTTACAAACGTGTTTTGACAGGTGATACATCGAACCATGTTGGCCTGGTCTTGCGTTTGGGAACGAACAATTTCTGTAGTTTTGGTAGCCTGTTCATGCGCTTGAGAGCAAACGTTTTCCATTGTTTTTTTTCGAGTTTGTTCGGGGACCGCCCCCTCCATAGGCAGGCCCCGTCAGCAAAACAACCACAGGCAGACCAGCACTTATGAGAATTGTAACAAATTAACCACAGGCAATCCAACACTGTCAGGGATCCAACACTTATGAAAATTATAACAAGAACACTTAACCCAACAGGAGAAGTATGTTTTAGAGACTTTTTCTGACTCGTATCGTACAGAAAAGGCAAAAGTTCGAGAGCACACGGAATCACGTCTGCACGTCTGCACGTCCTTTATTTTAACTCCCTTACACTGAATTATTGAAATTATACAGAAATTTCATTGATTTGGTATTTTTGTATTTTTGAGGCGAACCATGTCGCTATCGCGCCACATTATCGCCTTCGGCTTTCTTTTTCAACACACTCTCACTGTTTGGTACTTTAGCATCTTCAGATGAAATCTAAAATCTTCGTTTGTTTTATGAACTTGATAAAATTGTTTTGTATAAAAAACCGATCATGCACTGTTCTGTTTCCGAATCCTACAATTTCTTCGAAGTCCACTGGTATGTTTTTGCTTCGCAGTTTGCTGAATAAAGCGTTGCGCTCCGCTCTCAGGGTTGAGCATTCCATGACTAGATGCTTCCCGGTTTCTTCTGCCTCACCACAGTTTCGGCACACCGGGCTATCCTGTAGGTTAAATCTGTGCATCCACGATCCGATCTTGCCATGACCACATCTGAGTCTTAATACAGCAAACGCTTCTCTTCTTCTTTTGATGGTCCTCCATTTATTGGATCCTAGAGTTTCTGTCTTCAATACAATGGCCTGTGACGTATTCAGTTTGATTTCGTTCAAAAACTCTCTTTCGATGTTTTGCTTGGTGATTGTTTTTAGCTCGTGTCTTGTCAGCCCGTTTGTTCTTTCGTTGCTGGAGGTTCTTCCTCTCTTTGCTGCTTGATCCGCTGCTTCATTACCAGGGATGCCAATATGGGCGGGGATCCATTGTAAATTGATTGTGCAACCATCTACTATTAAGTTTCTTATTTTTCCCTGAATTTGTTGGCTGAGATCAAAATGAGTTCTGCAACCCCAGCTTTTTAGTACAGCTAGCGCCGCCATTGAGTCTGTTAGAATGACAAATTTTTCGGGGGGGTTATTCGCTACAGAATCTAACGCTATTTCAATTGCTGTAAGTTCAGCTGACAATATGGAGGATCCTTGGAGCATGCGAAATTCCTTTGTCTCGCCCGTTTTTTCTATATATACTCCACATCCGGTGTTTCCTTGTTCGTCTTTCGATCCGTCTGTGAATATTTTCTTAAAATCCCTATAAGTATTTTCTAAAAATGCTAACACAAATTGCACTGCTATCTGAAGATTCTTCTTTGTGGTTAGTCCGTCAATGTCCGTAAAGATATATTTTTCTGTAAATTCCCATGGGGCCATCAAGTTTTCAAAAAAATTCCTTTGTGTTATGTCTGGTAGCTGAAATTTCTCTTTAAGTTCTTTATAGTCTTCCCAGATTATCGATTTGTTCTTTGAGATCTCCTTTACTATTAGGTCTTCCTTATGACATTCAGTCATTCTGTTAATATAATCTTGCGACAATAGCGTTCTCCTATACCGTAAAGGCAACATGCTCGCCGCACATAGCAATACCCCAATAGGGGTAGTTTTTGTTGCTCCTAAAATAATTCTTAGAGCTTTGTTTTTAATCGTTTCCAACGGTTGTAGCTTTCTTGAGTTAACAAACTTGTATATAAAACAGGCATATTCTAGTCTGGACCTAATAAGGTTTTTGTAGATGGTGAGTAAAAGGTTTGTGCTGGCTCCCCAGCTTGTGCCTGCCAGCCTACTTAAAATCCCTACTGCTTTCATACCTTTCTGTCGTAGATATTTAATATGCTCTTCAAACTTGAGTCTTCTATCGAAAATGACCCCCAAGAATCTTGCATTTTCGACCCTCTCGATGGCCATGCCATTTATCTTGCACTTCTTATTTGTCTGCCATTTCCTTTTCCTGGTTATCACAAGGTATTTCGTTTTTTCTGGTGATAAGGTAAACCCGTTCCTTTTACACCACGTCTCTATTTCCTTAACTCTACATCTCTACTTGTCCATTGCGGAATCCGTATTTCTGCCCAGTGTTCACGTTTTCGCATCATCTGCGAAAAGTGATGTATTTGTGTCCCTCTGATTCTCGGGGAAATCCGCTAGCATGATATTGAATAGCCAAGGACTTAAGACTGCCCCCTGGGGTATGCCTCTTACTAGTCTTTGCTTGGTAGACAGGCTGGATCCGACTCGTACTTCCATTGTTCTGTCGCATAAATAGCTTCTGATGATTCCCAAGAGTTTTCCGTTGACCCCTTTTCTCCCCAACTTGTATAGAAGTCCGTCGATCCAGACCGAGTCGTAGGCAGAAGTTAGGTCGAGCAAAAGGACAGTTAGCACCCAGCCTTTTTTAAAGACAGTGTGTGCGTCGTTCATCAATCTCATCAACTGGTCGACCGTACTTCTACCTGCCCTAAACCCGGATTGGTATTTCGAGAACCAGTTATACTTTTCTGCTACCCAGCTCAGTCTTTTTATGAGCATTCGTTCGAATAATTTTGCCAGGCATGATATTAGGGATATCGGCCTATAAGATTGTACTGCTCCAGGATCTTTACCTGGCTTCCCGATAGGTATTACGACTGCATTTCTCCAGTCATTTGGTACTACTCCTCCTTCGAGTATAAAATTGAATATTTTTTGTAATGCTTTCCTCCATTTTGGTGGCATTCTTTTTAATAACTCGTAGTGGACCATGTCCTTTCCCTGGCTTGTTTTTGGTGCTGCTTTAATTACACTGTCTAATTCCCATGCTGTGAAGGGTCTTTCCAAGTTTGGTTCTACACTTTTCTCATTGATCATTGCCTGTATATCCATTTTCAACACATCTATGTCCATTTCTGGTTGAAATATTTCCGGCTCTGCTCTCTGTACCCTAGCGAATTGTTCTGCGAAGGCCTCCGCTTTCTCTTCGTCACTTTGTATGACGCGTCCGTTTTTATCCACTATACAGTTCTGCCCTTTTGGAGGCGACCCTTCCATACCTCTTATTAGTCCCCATACTTGTTTCATCGATGTATGCGTCCCCATATTTTCTACCTTTTTCTTCCAAAATTCTCTTTTTGTTTTTTGTGTCAATTGTTTACACTTGGCCTTGTTCTTCTTGTATATAATTAGATTTTCGGTACTGGGGTGATTCCTTAAAATTCTATAGCTTGCTCTGGAAATTTCAGGTAATATTACAAGCATATTTCAACGAAATTTCAATGAAATTTCAGTGTAATTTCAATAAGATTTAGAGGAAATTTTAGGTAAAATTACAAGCAAATTTCAAGGAAATTTCATTGAAGTTTCAGTGTAATTTCAATAAGATTTCGAAGAAATTTCAGGTAAAATTACAAGCAAATTTCAAGGAAATTTCATTGAAATTTCAGGTAAAATTACAAGCATATTTCAACGAAATTTCAATGAAATTTCAGTGTAATGTCAATAAGATTACGAGGAAATTTCAGGTAAAATTACAAGCAAATTTCAAGGAAATTTCATTGAAATTTGAGGTAAAATTACAAGCATATTTCAACGAAATTTCAATTAAATTTTAGTGTAATTTCAATGAAATTTCACTGTAATTTCAATAAGATTTCGAGGAAATTTCAGGTAAAATTACAAGCAAATTTCAACTAAATTTCATTGAAATTTCAGGTAATATTACAAGCATATTTCAACGAAATTTCAATGAAATTTCAGTGTAATTTCAATAAGATTTCGAGGAAATTTCAGGTAAAATTACAAGCAAATTTCAAGGAAATTTCATTGAAGTTTCAGTGTAATTTCAATAAGATTTCGAAGAAATTTCAGGTAAAATTACAAGCAAATTTCAAGGAAATTTCATTGAAATTTCAGGTAAAATTACAAGCATATTTCAACGAAATTTCAATGAAATTTCAGTCTAATTTCAATAAGATTTCGAGGAAATTTCAGGTAAAATTACAAGCAAATTTCAAGGAAATTTTATTGAAATTTCAGGTAAAATTACAAGCATATTTCAACGAAATTTCAATGAAATGTCAGTCTAATTTCAATAAGATTTCGAGGAAATTTCAGGTAAAATTACAAGCAAATTTCAGGTAAAATTACAAGCATATTTCAACGAAATTTCAATGAAATTTCAGTGTAATTTCAATAAGATTTCAAGGAAATTTCAGGTAAAATTACAAGCATATTTCAACGAAATTTCATTGAAGTTTCAGTGTAATTTCAATAAGATTTCGAAGAAATTTCAGGTAAAATTACAAGCAAATTTCAAGGAAATTTCATTGAAATTTCAGGTAAAATTACAAGCATATTTCAACGAAATTTCAATTAAATTTCAGTGTAATTTCAATGAAATTTCACTGTAATTTCAATACGATTTCGAGGAAATTTCAGGTAAAATTACAAGCAAATTTCAAGGAAATTTTATTGAAATTTCAGGTAATATTACAAGCATATTTCAACGAAATTTCAATGAAATTTCAGTGTAATTTCAATAAGATTTCGAGGAAATTTCAGGTAAAATTACAAGCAAATTTCAAGGAAATTTCATTGAAATTTCAGGTAAAATTACAAGCATATTTCAACGAAATTTCAATGAAATTTCAGTGTAATTTCAATAAGATTTCGAGGAAATTTCAGGTAAATTTACAAGCAAATTTCAAGGAAATTTTATTGAAATTTCAGGTAATATTACAAGCATATTTCAACGAAATTTCAATGAAATTTCAGTGTAATTTCAATAAGATTTCGAGGAAATTTCAGGTAAAATTACAAGCAAATTTCAAGGAAATTTCATTGAAATTTCAGGTAAAATTACAAGCATATTTCAACGAAAGTTCAATGAAATTTCAGTGTAATTTCAATAAGATTTCGAGGAAATTTCAGGTAAAATTACAAGCATATTGCAACGAAATTTCATTGAAGTTTCAGTGTAATTTCAATAAGATTTCGAAGAAATTTCAGGTAAAATTACAAGCAAATTTCAAGGAAATTTCATTGAAATTTCAGGTAAAATTACAAGCATATTTCAACGAAATTTCAATTAAATTTTAGTGTAATTTCAATGAAATTTCACTGTAATTTCAATAAGATTTCGAGGAAATTTCAGGTAAAATTACAAGCAAATTTCAAGGAAATTTTATTGAAATTTCAGGTAATATTACAAGCATATTTCAACGAAATTTCAATGAAATTTCAGTGTAATTTCAATAAGATTTCGAGGAAATTTCAGGTAAAATTACAAGCAAATTTCAAGGAAATTTCATTGAAATTTCAGGTAAAATTACAAGCATATTTCAACGAAATTTCAATGAAATTTCAGTCTAATTTCAATAAGATTTCGAGGAAATTTCAGGTAAAATTACAAGCAAATTTCAAGGAAATTTTATTGAAATTTCAGGTAAAATTACAAGCATATTTCAACGAAATTTCAATGAAATGTCAGTCTAATTTCAATAAGATTTCGAGGAAATTTCAGGTAAAATTACAAGCAAATTTCAGGTAAAATTACAAGCATATTTCAACGAAATTTCAATGAAATTTCAGTGTAATTTCAATAAGATTTCAAGGAAATTTCAGGTAAAATTACAAGCATATTTCAACGAAATTTCATTGAAGTTTCAGTGTAATTTCAATAAGATTTCGAAGAAATTTCAGGTAAAATTACAAGCAAATTTCAAGGAAATTTCATTGAAATTTCAGGTAAAATTACAAGCATATTTCAACGAAATTTCAATTAAATTTCAGTGTAATTTCAATGAAATTTCACTGTAATTTCAATACGATTTCGAGGAAATTTCAGGTAAAATTACAAGCAAATTTCAAGGAAATTTTATTGAAATTTCAGGTAATATTACAAGCATATTTCAACGAAATTTCAATGAAATTTCAGTGTAATTTCAATAAGATTTCGAGGAAATTTCAGGTAAAATTACAAGCAAATTTCAAGGAAATTTCATTGAAATTTCAGGTAAAATTACAAGCATATTTCAACGAAATTTCAATGAAATTTCAGTGTAATTTCAATAAGATTTCGAGGAAATTTCAGGTAAAATTACAAGCAAATTTCAAGGAAATTTCATTGAAATTTCAGGTAAAATTACAAGCATATTTCAACGAAATTTCAATGAAATTTCAGTCTAATTTCAATAAGTTGTCGAGGAAATTTCAGGTAAAATTACAAGCAAATTTCAAGGAAATTTTATTGAAATTTCAGGTAAAATTACAAGCATATTTCAACGAAATTTCAATGAAATGTCAGTCTAATTTCAATAAGATTTCGAGGAAATTTCAGGTAAAATTACAAGCAAATTTCAGGTAAAATTACAAGCATATTTCAACGAAATTTCAATGAAATTTCAGTGTAATTTCAATAAGATTTCAAGGAAATTTCAGGTAAAATTACAAGCATATTTCAACGAAATTTCATTGAAGTTTCAGTGTAATTTCAATAAGATTTCGAAGAAATTTCAGGTAAAATTACAAGCAAATTTCAAGGAAATTTCATTGAAATTTCAGGTAAAATTACAAGCATATTTCAACGAAATTTCAATTAAATTTCAGTGTAATTTCAATGAAATTTCACTGTAATTTCAATACGATTTCGAGGAAATTTCAGGTAAAATTACAAGCAAATTTCAATGAAATTTTATTGAAATTTCAGGTAATATTACAAGCATATTTCAACGAAATTTCAATGAAATTTCAGTGTAATTTCAATAAGATTTCGAGGAAATTTCAGGTAAAATTACAAGCAAATTTCAAGGAAATTTCATTGAAATTTCAGGTAAAATTACAAGCATATTTCAACGAAATTTCAATGAAATTTCAGTGTAATTTCAATAAGATTTCGAGGAAATTTCAGGTAAAATTACAAGCTAATTTCAAGGAAATTTCATTGAAGTTTCAGTGTAATTTCAATAAGATTTCGAAAAAATTTCAGGTAAAATTACAAGCAAATTTCAAGGAAATTTCATTGAAATTTCAGGTAAAATTACAAGCATATTTCAACGAAATTTCAATGAAATTTCAGTGTAATTTCAATAAGATTTCGAGGAAATTTCAGGTAAAATTACAAGCAAATTTCAAGGAAATTTCATTGAAATTTCAGGTAATATTACAAGCATATTTCAACGAAATTTCAATGAAATTTCAGTGTAATTTCAATAAGATTTCGAGGAAATTTCAGGTAAAATTACAAGCAAATTTCAAGGAAATTTCATTGAAATTTCAGGTAAAATTACAAGCATATTTCAACGAAAGTTCAATGAAATTTCAGTGTAATTTCAATAAGATTTCGAGGAAATTTCAGGTAAAATTACAAGCATATTGCAACGAAATTTCATTGAAGTTTCAGTGTAATTTCAATAAGATTTCGAAGAAATTTCAGGTAAAATTACAAGCAAATTTCAAGGAAATTTCATTGAAATTTCAGGTAAAATTACAAGCATATTTCAACGAAATTTCAATTAAATTTTAGTGTAATTTCAATGAAATTTCACTGTAATTTCAATAAGATTTCGAGGAAATTTCAGGTAAAATTACAAGCAAATTTCAAGGAAATTTTATTGAAATTTCAGGTAATATTACAAGCATATTTCAACGAAATTTCAATGAAATTTCAGTGTAATTTCAATAAGATTTCGAGGAAATTTCAGGTAAAATTACAAGCAAATTTCAAGGAAATTTCATTGAAATTTCAGGTAATATTACAAGCATATTTCAACGAAATTTCAATGAAATTTCAGTGTAATTTCAATAAGATTTCGAGGAAATTTCAGGTAAAATTACAAGCAAATTTCAAGGAAATTTTATTGAAATTTCAGGTAATATTACAAGCATATTTCAACGAAATTTCAATGAAATTTCAGTGTAATTTCAATAAGATTTCGAGGAAATTTCAGGTAAAATTACAAGCAAATTTCAAGGAAATTTCATTGAAATTTCAGGTAATATTACAAGCATATTTCAACGAAATTTCAATGAAATTTCAGTGTAATTTCAATAAGATTTAGAGGAAATTTCAGGTAAAATTACAAGCAAATTTCAATTAAATTTCATTGAAGTTTCAGTGTAATTTCAATAAGATTTCGAAGAAATTTCAGGTAAAATTACAAGCAAATTTCAAGGAAATTTCATTGAAATTTCAGGTAAAATTACAAGCATATTTCAACGAAATTTCAACGAAATTTCAGTGTAATTTCAATAAGATTTCGAGGAAATTTCAGGTAAAATTACAAGCAAAGTTCAAGGAAATTTCTTTGAAATTTCAGGTAAAATTACAAGCATATTTCAACGAAATTTCTATGAAATTTCAGTGTAATTTCAATAAGATTTCGAGGAAATTTCAGGTAAAATTACAAGCAAATTTCAAGGAAATTTCATTGAAGTTTCAGTGTAATTTCAATAAGATTTCGAAGAAATTTCAGGTAAAATTACAAGCAAATTTCAATTAAATTTCATTGAAATTTCAGGTAAAATTACAAGCATATTTCAACGAAATTTCAATGAAATTTCAGTGTAATTTCAATAAGATTACGAGGAAATTTCAGGTAAAACTACAAGCAAATTTCAAGGAAATTTCATTGAAATTCGAGGTAAAATTACAAGCATATTTCAACGAAATTTCAATGAAATTTCAGTGTAATTTCAATAAGATTTCGAGGAAATTTCAGGTAAAATTACAAGCAAATTTCAAGGAAATTTCATTGAAGTTTCAGTGTAATTTCAATAAGATTTCGAAGAAATTTCAGGTAAAATTACAAGCAAATTTCAAGGAAATTTCATTGAAATTTCAGGTAAAATTACAAGCATATTTCAACGAAATTTCAATTAAATTTTAGTGTAATTTCAATGAAATTTCACTGTAATTTCAATAAGATTTCGAGGAAATTTCAGGTAAAATTACAAGCAAATTTCAAGGAAATTTTATTGAAATTTCAGGTAATATTACAAGCATATTTCAACGAAATTTCAATGAAATTTCAGTGTAATTTCAATAAGATTTCGAGGAAATTTCAGGTAAAATTACAAGCAAATTTCAAGGAAATTTCATTGAAATTTCAGGTAATATTACAAGCATATTTCAACGAAATTTCAATGAAATTTCAGTGTAATTTCAATAAGATTTCGAGGAAATTTCAGGTAAAATTACAAGCAAATTTCAAGGAAATTTTATTGAAATTTCAGGTAATATTACAAGCATATTTCAACGAAATTTCAATGAAATTTCAGTGTAATTTCAATAAGATTTCGAGGAAATTTCAGGTAAAATTACAAGCAAATTTCAAGGAAATTTCATTGAAATTTCAGGTATTTTTGGTATTTTTGTATTTTTGAGGCGAACCATGTCGCTATCGCGCCACATTATCGCCTTCGGCTTTCTTTTTCAACACACTCTCACTGTTTGATACTTTAGCATCTTCAGATGAAATCTAAAATCTTCGTTTGTTTTATGAACTTGATAAAATTGTTTTGTATAAAAAACCGATCATGCACTGTTCTGTTTCCGAATCCTACAATTTCTTCGAAGTCCACTGGTATGTTTTTGCTTCGCAGTTTGCTGAATAAAGCGTTGCGCTCCGCTCTCAGGGTTGAGCATTCCATGACTAGATGCTTCCCGGTTTCGTCTGCCTCACCACAGTTTCGGCACACCGGGCTATCCTGTAGGTTAAATCTGTGCATCCACGATCCGATCTTGCCATGACCACATCTGAGTCTTAATACAGCAACAGCTTCTCTTCTTCTTTTGATGGTCCTCCATTTATTGGATCCTAGAGTTTATGTCTTCAATACAATGGCCTGTGACGTATTCAGTTTGATTTCGTTCAAAAACTCTCTTTCGATGTTTTGCTTGGTGATTGTTTTTAGCTCGT
Source organism: Lepidurus packardi (assembly GCA_023053545.1). NCBI lineage: Eukaryota > Metazoa > Arthropoda > Branchiopoda > Notostraca > Triopsidae > Lepidurus > Lepidurus packardi. Next base: position 15,716 of record JAKZAN010000195.1, read on the forward strand.
GTCTTGTCAGCCCGTTTGTTCTTTCGTTGCTGGAGGTTCTTCCTCTCTTTGCTGCTTGATCCGCTGCTTCATTACCAGGGATGCCAATATGGGCGGGGATCCATTGTAAATTGATTGTGCAACCATCTGCTATTAAGTTTCTTATTTTTCCCTGAATTTGTTGGCTGAGATCAAAATGAGTTCTGCAACCCCAGCTTTTTAGTACAGCTAGCGCCGCCATTGAGTCTGTTAGAATGACAAATTTTTCGGGGGGGTTATTCGCTACAGAATCTAACGCTATTTCAATTGCTGTAAGTTCAGCTGACAATATGGAGGATCCTTGGAGCATGCGAAATTCCTTTGTCTCCCCCGTTTTTTCTATATATACTCCACATCCGGTGTTTCCTTGTTCGTCTTTCGATCCGTCTGTGAATATTTTCTTAAAATCCCTATAAGTATTTTCTAAAAATGCTAACACAAATTGCACTGCTATCTGAGGATTCTTCTTTGTGGTTAGTCCGTCAATGTCCGTAAAGATATATTTTTCTGTAAATTCCCATGGGGCCATCAAGTTTTCAAAAAAATTCCTTTGTGTTATGTCTGGTAGCTGAAATTTCTCTTTAAGTTCTTTATAGTCTTCCCAGATTATTGATTTGTTCTTTGAGATCTCCTTTACTATTAGGTCTTCCTTATGACATTCAGTCATTCTGTTAATATAATCTTGCGACAATAGCGTTCTCCTATACCGTAAAGGCAACATGCTCGCCGCACATAGCAATACCCCAATAGGGGTAGTTTTTGTTGCTCCTAAAATAATTCTTAGAGCTTTGTTTTGAATCGTTTCCAACGGTTGTAGCTTTCTTGAGTTAACAAACTTGTATATAAAACAGGCATATTCTAGTCTGGACCTAATAAGGTTTTTGTAGATGGTGAGTAAAAGGTTTGTGCTGGCTCCCCAGCTTGTGCCTGCCAGCCTACTTAAAATCCCTACTGCTTTCATACCTTTCTGTCGTAGATATTTAATATGCTCTTCAAACTTGAGTCTTCTATCGAAAATGACCCCCAAGAATCTTGCATTTTCGACCCTCTCGATGACCATGCCATTTATCTTGCACTTCTTATTTGTCTGCCATTTCCTTTTCCTGGTTATCACAAGGTATTTCGTTTTTTCTGGTGATAAGGTAAACCCGTTCCTTTTACACCACGTCTCTATTTCCTTAACTCTACATCTCAACTTGTCCATTGCGGAATCCGTATTTCTGCCCAGTGTCCACGTTCCCGCATCATCTGCGAAAAGTGATGTATTTGTGTCCCTCTGGTTCTCGGGGAAATCCGCTAGCATGATATTGAATAGCCAAGGACTTAAGACTGCACCCTGGGGTATGCCTCTTACTAGTCTTTGCTTGGTAGACAGGCTGGATCCGACTCGTACTTCCATTGTTCTGTCGCATAAATAGCTTCTGATGATTCCCAAGAGTTTTCCGTTGACCCCTTTTCTCCCCAACTTGTATAGAAGTCCGTCGATCCAGACCGAGTCGTAGGCAGAAGTTAGGTCGAGCAAAAGGACAGTTAGCACCCAGCCTTTTTTAAAGACAGTGTGTGCGTCGTTCATCAATCTCATCAACTGGTCGACCGTACTTCTACCTGCCCTAAACCCGGATTGGTATTTCGAGAACCAGTTATACTTTTCTGCTACCCAGCTCAGTCTTTTTATGAGCATTCGTTCGAATAATTTTGCCAGGCATGATATTAGGGATATCGGCCTATAAGATTGTACTGCTCCAGGATCTTTACCTGGCTTCCCGATAGGTATTACGACTGCATTTCTCCAGTCATTTGGTACTACTCCTCCTTCGAGTATAAAATTGAATATTTTTTGTAATGCTTTCCTCCATTTTGGTGGCATTCTTTTTAATAACTCGTAGTGGACCATGTCCTTTCCCTGGCTTGTTTTTGGTGCTGCTTTAATTACACTGTCTAATTCCCATGCTGTGAAGGGTCTTTCCAAGTTTGGTTCTACACTTTTCTCATTGATCATTGCCTGTATATCCATTTTCAACACATCTATGTCCACTTCTGGTTGAAATATTACCGGCTCTGCTCTCTGTACCCTAGCGAATTGTTCTGCGAGAAATATGCTTGTAATTTTACCTGAAATTTCAATGAAATTTCCTTGAAATTTGATTGTAATTTTACCTGAAATTTCAACGAAATTTCCTTGAAATTTGCATGTAATTTTACCTGAAATTTCCTCGAAATCTTATTGAAATTAGACTGAAACTTCAATGAAATTTCCTTGAAATTTGCTTGTAATTTTACCTCAAATTTCAACGAAATTTCCTTGAAATTTGCTTGTAATTTTACCTGATATTTCAATGAAATTTCCTTGAAATTTGCTTGTAATTTTACCTGAAATTTCTTCGAAATCTTATTGAAATTACACTGAAATTTCATTGAAATTTCGTTGAAATATGCTTGTAATTTTACCTCAAATTTCAATGAAATTTCCTTGAAATTTGCTTGTAATTTTACCTGAAATTTCCTCGAAATCTTATTGAAATTACACTGAAATTTAAAGGAAATTTCCTTGAAATTTGCTTGTAATTTTACCTGAAATTTCGTCGAAGTCTTATTGAAATTACACTGAAATTTCATTGAAATTTCGTTGAAATATGCTTGTAATTTTACCTAAGATTTCAAAGAAATTTCCTTGAAATTTGCTTGTAATTTTACCTGAAATTTCCTCGTAATCTTATTGAAATTACACTGAAACTTCAATGAAATTTCCTTGAAATTTGCTTGTAATTTTATCTGAAATTTCCTCGAAATCTTATTGAAATTACACTGAAATTTCATTGAAATTTCGTTGAAATATGCTTGTAATTTTACCTGAAATTTCAATGAAATTTCAGTGAAATTTACTTGTAATTTTATCTTAAATTTCCTCGAAATCTTATTGAAATTACACTGAAATTTCATTGAAATTTCGTTGAAATATGCTTGTAATTTTAACTGAAATTTCAATGAAATTTCTTTGAAATTTGCTTGTAATTTTACCTGAAATTTCAATGAAATTTCCTTGAAATTTGATTGTAATTTTACCTGAAATTTCAATGAAATTTCCTTGAAATTTGATTGTAATTTTACCTGAAATTTCAACGAAATTTCCTTGAAATTTGCATGTAATTTTACCTGAAATTTCCTCGAAATCTTATTGAAATTAGACTGAAACTTCAATGAAATTTCCTTGAAATTTGCTTGTAATTTTACCTGAAATTTCCTCGAAATCTTATTGAAATTACACTGAAATTTCATTGAAATTTCGTTGAAATATGCTTGTAATTTTACCTCAAATTTCAATGAAATTTCCTTGAAATTTGCTTGTAATTTTACCTGAAATTTCCTCGTAATCTTATTGAAATTACACTGAAACTTCAATGAAATTTCCTTGAAATTTGCTTGTAATTTTATCTGAAATTTCCTCGAAATCTTATTGAAATTACACTGAAATTTCATTGAAATTTCGTTGAAATATGCTTGTAATTTTACCTGAAATTTCAATGAAATTTCAGTGAAATTTACTTGTAATTTTATCTTAAATTTCCTCGAAATCTTATTGAAATTACACTGAAATTTCATTGAAATTTCGTTGAAATATGCTTGTAATTTTAACTGAAATTTCAATGAAATTTCTTTGAAATTTGCTTGTAATTTTACCTGAAATTTCCTCGAAATCTTATTGAAATTACACTGAAATTTCATTGAAATTTCGTTGAAATATGCTTGTAATTTTACCTCAAATTTCAATGAAATTTCCTTGAAATTTGCTTGTAATTTTACCTGAAATTTCCTCGTAATCTTACTGAAATTACACTGAAACTTCAATGAAATTTCCTTGAAATTTGCTTGTAATTTTATCTGAAATTTCCTCGAAATCTTATTGAAATTACACTGAAATTTCATTGAAATTTCGTTTAAATGCTTGTAATTTTACCTCAAATTTCAACGAAATTTCCTTGAAATTTGCTTGTAATTTTACCTGATATTTCAATGAAATTTCCTTGAAATTTGCTTGTAATTTTACCTGAAATTTCTTCGAAATCTTATTGAAATTACACTGAAATTTCATTGAAATTTCGTTGAAATATGCTTGTAATTTTACCTCAAATTTCAATGAAATTTCCTTGAAATTTGCTTGTAATTTTACCTGAAATTTCCTCGAAATCTTATTGAAATTACACTGAAATTTAAAGGAAATTTCCTTGAAATTTGCTTGTAATTTTACCTGAAATTTCCTCGAAATCTTGTTGAAATTACACTGAAATTTCATTGAAATTTCGTTGAAACATGCTTGTAATTTTACCTGAAGTTTCATTGAAATTTCGTTGAAACATGCTTGTAATTTTACGTGAAACTTCAATGAAATTTCCTTGAAATTTGCTTGTAATTTTATCTGAAATTTCCTCGAAATCTTATTGAAATTACACTGAAATTTCATTGAAATTTCGTTGAAATATGCTTGTAATTTTACCTGAAATTTCAATGAAATTTCAGTGAAATTTACTTGTAATTTTATCTTAAATTTCCTCGAAATCTTATTGAAATTACACTGAAATTTCATTGAAATTTCGTTGAAATATGCTTGTAATTTTACCTGAAATTTCAATGAAATTTCAGTGAAATTTACTTGTAATTTTATCTTAAATTTCCTCGAAATCTTATTGAAATTACACTGAAATTTCATTGAAATTTCGTTGAAATATGCTTGTAATTTTAACTGAAATTTCAATGAAATTTCTTTGAAATTTGCTTGTAATTTTACCTGAAATTTCCTCGAAATCTTATTGAAATTACCCTGAAATTTCATTGAAATTTCGTTGAAATATGCTTGTAATTTTACCTCAAATTTCAATGAAATTTCCTTGAAATTTGCTTGTAATTTTACCTGAAATTTCCTCGTAATCTTACTGAAATTACACTGAAACTTCAATGAAATTTCCTTGAAATTTGCTTGTAATTTTATCTGAAATTTCCTCGAAATCTTATTGAAATTACACTGAAATTTCATTGAAATTTCGTTTAAATGCTTGTAATTTTACCTCAAATTTCAACGAAATTTCCTTGAAATTTGCTTGTAATTTTACCTGATATTTCAATGAAATTTCCTTGAAATTTGCTTGTAATTTTACCTGAAAGTTCTTCGAAATCTTATTGAAATTACACTGAAATTTCATTGAAATTTCGTTGAAATATGCTTGTAATTTTACCTCAAATTTCAATGAAATTTCCTTGAAATTTGCTTGTAATTTTACCTGAAATTTCCTCGAAATCTTATTGAAATTACACTGAAATTTAAAGGAAATTTCCTTGAAATTTGCTTGTAATTTTACCTGAAATTTCCTCGAAATCTTGTTGAAATTACACTGAAATTTCATTGAAATTTCGTTGAAACATGCTTGTAATTTTACCTGAAATTTCATTGAAATTTCGTTGAAACATGCTTGTAATTTTACGTGAAACTTCAATGAAATTTCCTTGAAATTTGCTTGTAATTTTATCTGAAATTTCCTCGAAATCTTATTGAAATTACACTGAAATTTCATTGAAATTTCGTTGAAATATGCTTGTAATTTTACCTGAAATTTCAATGAAATTTCAGTGAAATTTACTTGTAATTTTATCTTAAATTTCCTCGAAATCTTATTGAAATTACACTGAAATTTCATTGAAATTTCGTTGAAATATGCTTGTAATTTTAACTGAAATTTCAATGAAATTTCTTTGAAATTTGCTTGTAATTTTACCTGAAATTTCCTCGAAATCTTATTGAAATTACACTGAAATTTCATTGAAATTTCGTTGAAATATGCTTGTAATTTTACCTGAAATTTCAATGAAATTTCCTTGAAATTTGATTGTAATTTTACCTGAAATTTCAACGAAATTTCCTTGAAATTTGCATGTAATTTTACCTGAAATTTCCTCGAAATCTTATTGAAATTAGACTGAAACTTCAATGAAATTTCCTTGAAATTTGCTTGTAATTTTACCTGAAATTTCCTCGAAATCTTATTGAAATTACACTGAAATTTCATTGAAATTTCGTTGAAATATGCTTGTAATTTTACCTCAAATTTCAATGAAATTTCCTTGAAATTTGCTTGTAATTTTACCTGAAATTTCCTCGAAATCTTATTGAAATTACACTGAAATTTAAAGGAAATTTCCTTGAAATTTGCTTGTAATTTTACCTGAAATTTCCTCGAAATCTTGTTGAAATTACACTGAAATTTCATTGAAATTTCGTTGAAACATGCTTGTAATTTTACCTGAAATTTCATTGAAATTTCGTTGAAACATGCTTGTAATTTTACGTGAAATTTCAATGAAATTTCCTTGAAATTTGCTTGTAATTTTACCTGAAATTTCCTCGAAATCTTATTAAAATTACACTGAAATTTGCATGTAATTTTACCTGAAATTTCCTCGAAATCTTATTGAAATTAGACTGAAACTTCAATGAAATTTCCTTGAAATTTGCTTGTAATTTTACCTGAAATTTCCTCGAAATCTTATTGAAATAACACTGAAATTTCATTGAAATTTCGTTGAAATATGCTTGTAGTATTACCTGAAATTTCAATAAAATTTCCTTGAAATTTGCTTGTAATTTTACCTGAAATTTCCTCGAAATCTTATTGAAATTACACTGAAATTTCATTGAAATTTCGTTGAAATATGCTTGGTCCCTACTTCCCAAGTCCGTAATGATGCCACGCGTTATGACTTGGGTGGACCGGGAATTTCGTACTTGCGTTGACACAGTGAATATAATGCACCGTGATGTTATAAAACTTGAGTATATTTTGGATCAATACAAGCAACTAACTCAGCTCCGGCTAACTCTTCGACCAAGAATGACCCCCAGACCCTCCAGCAAGAAGAATTTAAAAAGGATTTAGGCCTAGGAAGGGCCATAGACTCGCTGACCTGAGGTCAGCGTGCACAAAACCGGAATGCCCTGGTCCTGCCCATCCTAGGCCCTTTTACAAGCATATTTTCCCTTCCGGACTTAGGGTCCGGAAACATAGCCGGCCCTGTTTTTAATCTGGTTTTAAAAACACTGAAATATGAAAACTTAAACAACATAACAAATTTTAAGCAAGTGAATAATCATCTTCTGGATCTTCAGTGGACGTCTCAAGGAGGCACAATTTTACTGCAGGTCGCACGTACTCGCCCAACTTGGTTTTGATCCGCGCTGTTCGGATGATACCGTCTGGGCCAGGATACACTTCAGTTATAACTCCCATTGGCCAATATCCTCTTGGGGATTGGTTGTCTATGATTAAAACCATGTCTCCCTTTTGATAGCTACGTTCTCTGGATGTCCACTTCTTTCTTTTAGCCAGATAGGGCAAGTATTCTTTGAGCCATCTTTTCCAAAAATGGTTTATCATAGCTTGTGCCATTCTCCATTTGCGACGTGAGCTTACTTCAGATGGCTCTATTACATCTGGGGGCAGGTTGGGATGGGCGTGTCCGAGGAGAAAGTGATTAGGGGTTAGGGGTTCTGCATCAGTTGGATCCACTGACAAGTGTGTTAATGGACGTCCATTTAACAGGCTTTCGATCTCGACCATTACAGTTTGGAGAACTTCTTCGTTCGTTGTTTGTTTTCCAAAAACTTTCTTTAAGGCGGATTTCGTTGATTTTACTAAACTTTCCCATGCTCCTCCAAAATGGGGTGCAGCAGGTGGGGAGAAATGCCATTTAACTTTTTTGCTGGCCAACAAACTTGTGATCTTGTCTTGATTTAACGCTTCTAACCCCAATCTTAGCTCTCGTTCTCCAGATGTTAAATTTGTTCCGTTGTCGCTGTACATAACTGAGGGAGTTTGGCGACGGCTAACGAATCTTCTGTAGCACATTAAAAAAGAATCAGTATTCAACGTTCTTGCGATTTCAATATGAACTGCACGTGTGGTCAGGCATGTAAATAGGCAGCCCCACCGCTTTTCGTTGCTACGCTTAACTGCGACAAATAGGGGCCCGAAATAATCCACTCCAGTAAAAGTGAAAGCTCAAATGGAGTTGTTCTGCTTGTGGGAAGCGATGCCATCATTGGTGGTATAGGCTTTGCGGTACGTTGTTTACAGGCAAAGCAGCGATTAATGACTTTGCGTATTGTAGCTCGTCCCTTCAGAACCCAATACTGACTTCTTATTTCATGCAACGTGCGTTCTATACTTGAATGGAACAGGCGTTGATGAACTTCTTGCGTTATTAACGTTGTAAGGTGGTGTTCACCGGGTAAAACAATTGGGTGTCTTGTTTCGTAACTTAGTGTGCTTTGGTCCAATCGTCCTCCAACGTGTAGAATATTCGTCTTGTCCAGAAATGGATCGAGTCCCGTCAAACGAGAACCTTTCGGTATTGCAGCTTGCTTCTGCAGATTCCGTTGGTCTTCTCCGAAACATTCTTGTTGACAAACTTTAATGCATGTGAGTAATGCAGATTCTAATTCGTCTGCGTCGAGCAATAATGAATTTGGTTGCGTTACCTTGCGTGTTGCGTTGACAAAACGGAGAACGTATGCGACGATTCGTTTTAGCTTGAGTATACTCGAGATTTTTTGTATCAACAAAGACACGGAGGAAGGGGATTGGTTCAAAGCTCCTACCCAATTTTCAGAAATAATTTCGGCAGAAGAGTCTTTCGAAAGGCTTGTTTCCATGAATGAGGGAAATTTAATGGAAAATTTCCACAGGAAGTCTGGACCCTTAATCCATCTGCTTGAACACGTTAAACTTGTTGTACTGCTGTCTCTCGTACAGTCATCGGCAGGATTTTCTTTCCCTCGAACGTGGTGCCATTGATTTGATTCGGTCCCTTCAAGAATTTCTCCCACACGATTTGCCACAAATACGTGAAAGCGATACTTCATGGAGTGAAGCCATTGTAGGACGGTCTGCGAATCAGTCCAAAATATTACGTCGCGCAGGGACATTTGGATTTCGTTACAGCAGGTTTGTGCTAATCTGAGTCCAATAATGGCTCCTTGGAGTTCCAAACGAGGGATGGAAAGAGGTTTGATTGGAGCAACACGGCTTTTGGCCATTACAAACCGTACGCTTATTGACTTGTCTTCGTAGGTATGACGTAAGTACGCTACAGCTCCATAACCAAGGGAGGATGCGTCGGTGAAGACATGAAGTTCGGTTTTCATTGGCATGGTTTTGTATCGAAGACATCGATTAATTTTGATATCATTTAAAGCTTGCAACTGGCCGGCCCATTTTTTCCACCGAATTAAAATGCTTTCAGGTAAAGGCTCGTCCCAGTTGCACCCAGAGCGCCATATGTCTTGAAGTAATGTTTTGGCAGAAAGCGTGACAGGACTCAAAAACCCTAAGGGATCGTACATTGAGGCTACGGCACTTAGTATCTTTCTTTTGGTACAAACTTCGACCGGCAGGCTTATATTAAACTTGAAACAATCGATTTCACAATCCCATAATAAGCCTAAGGTACGTTCACTTGGAAGGTTTTCGAAGTCCAAATTTATGACGGGATTGCTTCTGTCTTCAACAGGAATAGCATTTAAAACGGCGCGAGATGATGTGAGCCACTTGGTAAGGCGAAAACCACCGCGCTGAAGTAAATTTCGTAGATCGTTGACAATCTTGATTGCTTCTTGTTCATCACTGACTGAATCGAGATAGTTGTCCACATAAAAATTGTTCTTGACTTTGGCACTTACGTTTCCAAACTCGGCTTCGTTATCTTTAGCAGTTTTTTGTAGTGCATATAAACAAGTCGTTGGTGACGATACCGCTCCAAAAACGTGCACAACCATCTGATACGTAAGAGGGGGTCTTTCAGATCCTGGTTTTCTCCACACGAAGCGAAAGGCTGACTGATCATCCCTTTTTACTAGTACCTGATGGTACATCTTCTCGATGTCGGCACTTAATGGAACTGCATTCATTCTGAAACGTAGGAGGACTCCAATTGCGTTGGTAAGTAAATCGGGTCCTTTGAGTAGTGAGTCGTTCAAGCTTACCTCACCACAGCGTGCCGAAGCGTCGAACACGACTCGAATCTTGTTTGATTTTTGCGGGTTAAGGACTGCGTGGTGGGGCAAGTACCATGTCTTTCCGGTTGGCCCTTCTAATTCTTCGGGTAAAAGCTTCCTGGCGTGACCTAACTGGAGATATTCTTCAATAACCGCTGAATATTTCGTAGCCAAGTTATCGTCTTTCAATAATTTTCTTTCCAGAGCGAAAAGGCGTTTGAGAGCCAAAGCTCTGTTATTTGGAAGGTTGGGCTTGTCTTCTTTCCACATAAGCCCGCTTTCATATCTTCCATTGACGTTTTTCGTTGTTTCGTCCAAGATTTGCAGCGCCCTCTTATCTTCTTTATTAAGCAGTGGTTCCTTCTTTTGGATACCCATGATGTCAGTTTTCCAAAAGTTTTCAACTAACGACGCGAGTTCTCGATCAGGCTCACTTCGCAAAAAGTTTACATGACAGATTGCTTCATTATGTGCGGTTGTTGGTAACATTCCCGTCACACACCAGCCGAAAGGCGTTAAAGTTGCTCGAGGGCCTTTGGTTCCGGGAGGGGGTTTGCGTATGTCAAACTGTTCATGCACTTCTGGTCGATTCATTCCCAACAGTACTGTGACGAGAGACGAATCTGTTGCAGCAATTGGTAAATCAGCCAGGTATTGCCAGTTCTTTCTTTTTTGCGGCCAATCTATCTTGCGGTAACTGAGGTTCAACGCTGGAACGGTATATGCATTTTCAATAGAGAATACGGTGTCGTTTTCTATGTTAGCAGCATCGAAACTTACTAAGCGACTGGTGAAATTAGGGTCCCTTCCATGAAATGTCCCAAATCGAATACGTTGCCAACGGCCTCACAACTGGAGTTCTTTCGCCGTTTCTTCTTTAATCAACGACACTTCGCTTCCGTTATCTAACAACGCAAAAGTATTGATGCGTTTACCATTTGCACGAAGCTGAATAGGAATTACGGATAGTAAGGTCACATTGGTCTCCGCAGCTGCTCCAATGTGCCCTACTTGTTTACGTTCAGGTTCTTGGGTATTACTGTATCTGATGCTTATACGGGGTGCATCGTGGAGCAAAGGATTATGCTTGCCTTTGCAGCCGGAAACTGTGCAAGTCACGTTGCGTCGGCAATCCTTTGACAGGTGCCCAGGAATTAAGCAGCGAAAACAGAAATTAGAGTCTTTGACGATCGTGATTCTCTCTTCCTTTGGTAAGGCTTCAAATTCGGAACAATGTTGGAGTCGGTGTTGTGCATTGCATAATACACATTTATTGAAATTTGACGGGGCTTGGTCCTCTGACGTAGTTAATATAGTTGGTGGCTTTTCCCTTAAGTCGTTGGTTTTCCGGTAATGCTTGGTCTTGGGCTGCTTTTGGGCTTCTGAGAAAACCGAAGCAGGCTGGATCAAAGTTTCGCCCATAACCACCTTTTCTAACCACTCGTCAAAGTCCAAAAGGTTTGGCATTCTTTCAAATTCGATAAGGTGTTGACCCCACAGTCTACGAAGGTAATTAGGTAGCTTATCCCGCACTTGATTCAAGATAGACAGAGCCAGTAGGTCTTGTTCGTATCCTGCTTCTTTCATCAGGGTTACGGCATCATGTACTTCCGCAAAGAAATCATGCAAGGCGAGAAAATCGTCACCTTTTACTGCCGGGATGTTCACAAGATTTTGAATGTAAGCGTCCGATACTAGCATTGGATGTCCATACCTCTTTTGTAACTGTTGCAACGCTCGGGGATACATGAAAGGACTCTGCAATGCCTGTGAGATAGTTTTCCGTATGTTCGGAGCTAAAAGTTCGCGGAGATACGTTAAGCGTTGGGCATTATCGGATACGACATCATGGACCATGCTTTTAAATGAAGCAAGAAACATAGGCCACTCTTTTGGATCTCCTGAAAAGGTTCTTAGCTGTAATTTGGACAAGTGGTTCGTTTGCCTTTGCGAAATTTCGTCAGCTTCGACGTTTCTTTCAATGTCATAAATCCATGCGTCTGAGTTCGGAACGAACGGTGGCGTTGCTTCTTCATTCTTGATGCTCGGCTGTCCATAGTTCACTTTACTTGGCTTGTTCCAGGAAACTTCTTTGTTCATGGGAAACGTTTCAAATTTCTTTTCGGCGATCTTTCTGTTTAACAGTTTCAGCTTTTCTTGTGCCTTCGAAATTTCCCTTAGCGTTTCTTGTTGCCAACGTCTAGGGTTTGTTGACTTTGGGTCGTTAGGACCGAGCGTTTTCTTGTACTCAGCTTCACTCGTTCGAACCGGACATGGAGTTTCCAGGAAGTCATCGTTGAACTCCACTTTTTCTAGTAGCTTGTCTAAAATTGTCTCTTCACAGAGGACGGTATTGACAATAGGCCATTCGTTACATAAAATGCGTCCTTCGGTTTCTTCGCATATTCTATGCTCTTCTTGTTGCTGGGTCTCGGAGTCGGCCTTTTCATGGCCAGGGCGTTTGGGGCGTCGTAATTCTGTCTGAGGAATTGAGTACGCGGATTTAGCCGAAGGGGTTGATTTTATAGAGTTATCGGTTACTGACGAGGGAGTTTCGTTTGCTCGCGAGTTAAAGTAATCGTCGATTTGGTTAAGACAGATAGACACTTTTTTCGCTACTTGGGAATAGTAAACTTCGCGATTTTTACGTTGTTCGCCGATGAGCCCTTGGGCTTCGATGAATTGTTCATTGATGTTATACAATTTGGTCAAGCCTTCTGAAAGGTGCCTTTTAAGTACTTTGAGGGCGCTTCTGCTTCCACGAATTTCTACGTGGTCTTGAATTTCATTAATTAGCTTCTCGATTGCTTGTTTAGCGTCTGTTCGGAAGCTTCGTAGGACGGCGACACCGTCTTGCGTCGTCGAATCTTGCTGTGAATCGTAGGCTCCAGCTTCAGCAGTAGCCATTTCTTCAGTTTTGACTTAACTTGAAGCGTAACGTGTAGGAAAATTGCAAGCGTGCAATAAAACTTTACCTTTACCTTGGGGAAACGTCGTTTCCCGGTCGATGCACAAAAATGGTCCCTACTTCCCAAGTCCGTAATGATGCCACGCGTTATGACTTGGGTGGACCGGGAATTTCGTACTTGCGTTGACACAGTGAATATAATGCACCGTGATGTTATAAAACTTGAGTATATTTTGGATCAATACAAGCAACTAACTCAGCTCCGGCTAACTCTTCGACCAAGAATGACCCCCAGACCCTCCAGCAAGAAGAATTTAAAAAGGGTTTAGGCCTAGGAAGGGCCATAGACTCGCTGACCTGAGGTCAGCGTGCACAAAACCGGAATGCCCTGATCCTGCCCATCCTAGGCCCTTTTACAAGCATATTTTCCCTTCCGGACTTAGGGTCCGGAAACTGTAATTTTACCTGAAATTTCAATGAAATTTCCTTGAAATTTGCTTTTAATTTTACCTGAAATTTCCTTGAAATCTTATTGAAATTACACTGAAATTTCCTTGAAATTTGGTTGAAATATGCTTGTAATTTTACCTCAAATTTCAATGAAATTTCCTTGAAATTTGCTTTTAATTTTACCTGAAATTTCCTTGAAATCTTATTGAAATTACACTGAAATTTCCTTGAAATTTCGTTGAAATATGCTTGTAATTTTACCTCAAATTTCATTGAAATTTCCTTGAAATTTGCTTGTAATTTTAGCTGAAATTTCCTCGAAATCTTGTTGATATTACACTGAAATTTCATTGAAATTTCGTTGAAACATGCTTGTAATTTTACCTGAAATTTCATTGAAATTTCGTTGAAACATGCTTGTAATTTTACGTGAAATTTTAACGAAATTTCCTTGAAATTTGCATGTAATTTTACCTCAAATTTCCTCGAAATCTTATTGAAATTAGACTGAAACTTCAATGAAAGTTCCTTGAAATTTGCTTGTAATTTTACCTGAAATTTCCTCGAAATCTTATTGAAATTACACTGAAATTTTATTGAAATTTCGTTGAAATATGCTTGTAATATTACCTGAAATTTCAATAAAATTTCCTTGAAATTTGCTTGTAATTTTACCTGAAATTTCCTCGAAATCTTATTGAAATTACACTGAAATTTCATTTAAATTTCGTTGAAATATGCCTGTAATTTTACCTGAAATTTCATTGAAATTTCCTTGAAATTTGCTTGTAATTTTACCTGAAATTTCCTTGAAATGTTATTGAAATTACACTGAAATTTCATTGAAATTTCGTTGAAATATGCTTGTAATTTTACCTCAAATTTCAATGAAATTTCCTTGAAATTTGCTTGTAATTTTACCTGAAATTTCCTCGAAATCTTATTGAAATTACACTGAAATTTCATTGAAATTTCGTTGAAATATGCTTGTAATTTTACCTGAAATTTCAACGAAATTTCCTTGAAATTTGCATGTAATTTTACCTGAAATTTCCTCGAAATCTTATTGAAATTAGACTGAAACTTCAATGAAATTTCCTTGAAATTTGCTTGTAATTTTACCTGAAATTTCCTTGAAATGTTATTGAAATTACACTGAAATTTCATTGAAATTTCGTTGAAATATGCTTGTAATTTTACCTCAAATTTCAATGAAATTTCCTTGAAATTTGCTTGTAATTTTACCTGAAATTTCCTCGTAATCTTATTGAAATTACACTGAAATTTCATTGAAATTTCGTTGAAACATGCTTGTAATTTTACGTGAAATTTCAATGAAATTTCCTTGAAATTTGCTTGTAATTTTACCTGAAATTTCCTCGAAATCTTATTGAAATTACACTGAAATTTCATTGAAATTTCGTTGAAATATGCTTGTAATTTTACCTGAAATTTCAACGAAATTTCCTTGAAATTTGCATGTAATTTTACCTGAAATTTCCTCGAAATCTTATTGAAATTAGACTGAAACTTCAATGAAATTTCCTTGAAATTTGCTTGTAATTTTACCTGAAGTTTCCTCGAAATCTTATTGAAATTACACTGAAATTTTATTGAAATTTCGTTGAAATATGCTTGTAATATTACCTGAAATTTCAATAAAATTTCCTTGAAATTTGCTTGTAATTTTACCTGAAATTTCCTCGAAATCTTATTGAAATTACACTGAAATTTCATTGAAATTTCGTTGAAATATGCTTGTAATTTTACCTGAAATTTCCTCGTAATCTTATTGAAATTACACTGAAATTTCATTGAAATTTCGTTGAAATATGCTTGTAATTTTACCTGAAATTTCATTGAAACTTGTTTGAAACATGCTTGTAATTTTACGTGAAATTTCAATGAAATTTCCTTGAAATTTGCTTGTAATTTTAACTGAAATTTCCTCGAAATCTTATTGAAATTACACTGAAATTTCATTGAAATTTCATTGAAATTTCGTTGAAATATGCTTGTAATTTTACCTGAAATTTCAACGAAATTTCCTTGAAATTTGCATGTAATTTTACCTGAAATTTCCTCGAAATCTTATTGAAATTAGACTGAAACTTCAATGAAATTTCCTTGAAATTTGCTTGTAATTTTACCTGAAATTTCCTCGAAATCTTATTGAAATTACACTGAAATTTTATTGAAATTTCGTTGAAATATGCTTGTAATTTTACCTGAAATTTCAATGAAATTTCCTTGAAATTTGCTTGTAATTTTACCTGAAATTTCCTTGAAATGTTATTGAAATTACACTGAAATTTCATTGAAATTTCGTTGAAATATGCTTGTAATTTTACCTCAAATTTCAATGAAATTTCCTTGAAATTTGCTTGTAATTTTACCTGAAATTTCCTCGTAATCTTATTGAAATTACACTGAAATTTCATTGAGATTTCGTTGAAATATGCTTGTAATTTTACCTGAAATTTCAATAAGATTTCCTTGAAATTTGCTTGTAATTTTACCTGAAATTTCCTCGAAATCTTATTGAAATTACACTGAAATTTCATTGAAGTTTCGTTGAAATATGCTTGTAGTTTTACCTCAAATTTCAATGAAATTTCCTTGAAATTTGCTTGTAATTTTACCTGAAATTTCTTCGAAATCTTATTGAAATTCCACAGAAACTTCAATGAAATTTCCTTGAAATTTGCTTGTAATTTTACCTGAAATTTCCTCGAAATCTTATTGAAATTACACTGAAATTTCATTGAAGTTTCGTTGAAATATGCTTGTAATTTTACCTGAAATTTCAATGAAATTTCCTTGAAATTTGATTGTAATTTTACCTGAAATTTCCTTGAAATCTTATTGAAATTACACTGAAATTTTATTGAAATTTCGTTGAAATATGCTTGTAATTTTACCTCAAATTTCAATGAAATTTCCTTGAAATTTGCTTGTAATTTACCTGAAATTTCCTCGTAATCTTATTGAAATTACACTGAAATTTCATTGAGATTTTGTTGAAATATGCTTGTAATTTTACCTCAAATTTCAATGAAATTTCCTTGAAATTTGCTTGTAATTTTACCTGAAATTTCCTCGTAATCTTATTGAAATTACACTGAAATTTCATTGAAATTTCGTTGAAATATGCTTGTAATTTTACCTCAAATTTCAATGAAATTTCCTTGAAATTTGCTTGTAATTTTACCTGAAATTTCTTCGAAATCTTATTGAAATTACACAGAAACTTCAATGAAATTTCCTTGAAATTTGCTTGTAATTTTACCTGAAATTTCGTCGAAATCTTATTGAAATTACACTGAAATTTTATTGAAATTTCGTTGAAATATGCTTGTAATTTTACCTGAAATTTCAAAGAAATTTCCTTGAAATTTGCTTGTAATTTTACCTGAAATTTCCTTGAAATCTTATTGAAATTACACTGAAATTTCATTGAAATTTCGTTGAAACATGCTTGTAATTTTACGTGAAATTTCAATGAAATTTCCTTGAAATTTGCTTGTAATTTTACCTGAAATTCCCTCGTAATCTTTTTGAAATTACACTGAAATTTCATTGAAATTTCGTTGAAATATGCTTGAAATTTTACCTGAAATTTCAATGAAATTTCCTTGAAATTTGATTGTAATTTTACCTGAAATTTCCTTGAAATCTTATTGAAATTACACTGAAATTTTATTGAAATTTCGTTGAAATATGCTTGTAATTTTACCTCAAATTTCAATGAAATTTCCTTGAAATTTGCTTGTAATTTACCTGAAATTTCCTCGTAATCTTATTGAAATTACACTGAAATTTCATTGAGATTTTGTTGAAATATGCTTGTAATTTTACCTCAAATTTCAATGAAATTTCCTTGAAATTTGCTTGTAATTTTACCTGAAATTTCCTCGTAATCTTATTGAAATTACACTGAAATTTCATTGAAATTTCGTTGAAATATGCTTGTAATTTTACCTCAAATTTCAATGAAATTTCCTTGAAATTTGCTTGTAATTTTACCTGAAATTTCTTCGAAATCTTATTGAAATTACACAGAAACTTCAATGAAATTTCCTTGAAATTTGCTTGTAATTTTACCTGAAATTTCGTCGAAATCTTATTGAAATTACACTGAAATTTTATTGAAATTTCGTTGAAATATGCTTGTAATTTTACCTGAAATTTCAAAGAAATTTCCTTGAAATTTGCTTGTAATTTTACCTGAAATTTCCTTGAAATCTTATTGAAATTACACTGAAATTTCATTGAAATTTCGTTGAAACATGCTTGTAATTTTACGTGAAATTTCAATGAAATTTCCTTGAAATTTGCTTGTAATTTTACCTGAAATTCCCTCGTAATCTTTTTGAAATTACACTGAAATTTCATTGAAATTTCGTTGAAATATGCTTGAAATTTTACCTGAAATTTCAATGAAATTTCCTTGAAATTTGATTGTAATTTTACCTGAAATTTCAACGAAATTTCCTTGAAATTTGCATGTAATTTTACCTGAAATTTCCTCGAAATCTTATTGAAATTAGACTGAAACTTCAATGAAATTTCCTTGAAATTTGCTTGTAATTTTACCTGAAATTTCCTCGAAATCTTATTGAAATTACACTGAAATTTCATTGAAATTTCGTTGAAATATGCTTGTAATATTACCTGAAATTTCAATAAAATTTCCTTGAAATTTGCTTGTAATTTTACCTGAAATTTCTCCGAAATCTTATTGAAATTACACTGAAATTTCATTGAAGTTTCGTTGAAATATGCTTGTAATTTTACCTCAAATTTCAATGAAATTTCCTTGAAATTTGCTTGTAATTTTACCTGAAATTTCCTCGAAATCTTATTGAAATTACACAGAAATTTCAATGAAATTTCCTTGAAATTTGCTTGTAATTTTACCTGAAATTTCATCGAAATCTTATTGAAATTACACTGAAATTTCATTGAAGTTTCGTTGAAATATGCTTGTAATTTTACCTGAAATTTCAATGAAATTTCCTTGAAATTTGCTTGTAATTTTACCTGAAATTTCCTTGAAATCTTATTGAAATTACACTGAAATTTCATTGAGACTTTGTTGAAATATGCTTGTAATTTTACCTCAAATTTCAATGAAATTTCCTTGAAATTTGCTTGTAATTTTACCTGAAATTTCCTCGTAATCTTATTGAAATTACACTGAAATTTCATTGAAATTTCGTTGAAATATGCTTGTAATTTTACCTCAAATTTCAATGAAATTTCCTTGAAATTTGCTTGTAATTTTACCTGAAATTTCTTCGAAATCTTATTGAAATTACACAGAAACTTCAATGAAATTTCCTTGAAATTTGCTTGTAATTTTACCTGAAATTTCGTCGAAATCTTATTGAAATTACACTGAAATTTTATTGAAATTTCGTTGAAATATGCTTGTAATTTTACCTGAAATTTCAAAGATATTTCCTTGAAATTTGCTTGTAATTTTACCTGAAATTTCCTTGAAATCTTATTGAAATTACACTGAAATTTCATTGAAATTTCGTTGAAACATGCTTGTAATTTTACGTGAAATTTCAATGAAATTTCTTTGAAATTTGCTTGTAATTTTACCTGAAATTTCCTCGTAATCTTTTTGAAATTACACTGAAATTTCATTGAAATTTCGTTGAAATATGCTTGAAATTTTACCTGAAATTTCAATGAAATTTCCTTGAAATTTGATTGTAATTTTACCTGAAATTTCAACGAAATTTCCTTGAAATTTGCATGTAATTTTACCTGAAATTTCCTCGAAATCTTATTGAAATTAGACTGAAACTTCAATGAAATTTCCTTGAAATTTGCTTGTAATTTTACCTGAAATTTCCTCGAAATCTTATTGAAATTACACTGAAATTTCATTGAAATTTCGTTGAAATATGCTTGTAATATTACCTGAAATTTCAATAAAATTTCCTTGAAATTTGCTTGTAATTTTACCTGAAATTTCTTCGAAATCTTATTGAAATTACACTGAAATTTCATTGAAGTTCCGTTGAAATATGCTTGTAATTTTACCTCAAATTTCAATGAAATTTCCTTGAAATTTGCTTGTAATTTTACCTGAAATTTCCTCGAAATCTTATTGAAATTACACAGAAACTTCAATGAAATTTCCTTGAAATTTGCTTGTAATTTTACCTGAAATTTCATCGAAATCTTATTGAAATTACACTGAAATTTCATTGAAGTTTCGTTGAAATATGCTTGTAATTTTACCTGAAATTTCAATGAAATTTCCTTGAAATTTGCTTGTAATTTTACCTGAAATTTCCTTGAAATCTTATTGAAATTACACTGAAATTTCATTGAAATTTCGTTGAAATATGCTTGTAATTTTACCTCAAATTTCAATGAAATTTCCTTGAAATTTGCTTGTAATTTACCTGAAATTTCCTCGTAATCTTATTGAAATTACACTGAAATTTCATTGAGATTTTGTTGAAATATGCTTGTAATTTTACCTCAAATTTCAATGAAATTTCCTTGAAATTTGCTTGTAATTTAACCTGAAATTTCCTCGTAATCTTATTGAAATTACACTGAAATTTCATTGAAATTTCGTTGAAATATGCTTGTAATTCTACCTCAAATTTCAATGAAATTTCCTTGAAATTTGCTTGTAATTTTACCTGAAATTTCTTCGAAATTTTATTGAAATTACACAGAAACTTCAATGAAATTTCCTTGAAATTTGCTTGTAATTTTACCTGAAATTTCGTCGAAATCTTATTGAAATTACACTGAAATTTTATTGAAATTTCGTTGAAATATGCTTGTAATTTTACCTGAAATTTCAAAGAAATTTCCTTGAAATTTGCTTGTAATTTTACCTGAAATTTCCTTGAAATCTTATTGAAATTACACTGAAATTTCATTGAAATTTCGTTGAAACATGCTTGTAATTTTACGTGAAATTTCAATGAAATTTCCTTGAAATTTGCTTGTAATTTTACCTGAAATTTCCTCGTAATCTTATTGAAATTACACTGAAATTTCATTGAAATTTCGTTGAAATATGCTTGAAATTTTACCTGAAATTTCAATGAAATTTCCTTGAAATTTGATTGTAATTTTACCTGAAATTTCAACGAAATTTCCTTGAAATTTGCATGTAATTTTACCTGAAATTTCCTCGAAATCTTATTGAAATTATACTGAAACTTCAATGAAATTTCCTTGAAATTTGCTTGTAATTTTACCTGAAATTTCCTCGAAATCTTATTGAAATTACACTGAAATTTCATTGAAATTTCGTTGAAATATGCTTGTAATATTACCTGAAATTTCAATAAAATTTCCTTGAAATTTGCTTGTAATTTTACCTGAAATTTCTTCGAAATCTTATTGAAATTACACTGAAATTTCATTGAAGTTTCGTTGAAATATGCTTGTAATTTTACCTCAAATTTCAATGAAATTTCCTTGAAATTTGCTTGTAATTTAACCTGAAATTTCCTCGTAATCTTATTGAAATTACACTGAAATTTCATTGAAATTTCGTTGAAATATGCTTGTAATTTTACCTCAAATTTCAATGAAATTTCCTTGAAATTTGCTTGTAATTTTACCTGAAATTTCTTCGAAATTTTATTGAAATTACACAGAAACTTCAATGAAATTTCCTTGAAATTTGCTTGTAATTTTACCTGAAATTTCGTCGAAATCTTATTGAAATTACACTGAAATTTTATTGAAATTTCGTTGAAATATGCTTGTAATTTTACCTGAAATTTCAAAGAAATTTCCTTGAAATTTGCTTGTAATTTTACCTGAAATTTCCTTGAAATCTTATTGAAATTACACTGAAATTTCATTGAAATTTCGTTGAAACATGCTTGTAATTTTACGTGAAATTTCAATGAAATTTCCTTGAAATTTGCTTGTAATTTTACCTGAAATTTCCTCGTAATCTTATTGAAATTACACTGAAATTTCATTGAAATTTCGTTGAAATATGCTTGAAATTTTACCTGAAATTTCAATGAAATTTCCTTGAAATTTGATTGTAATTTTACCTGAAATTTCAACGAAATTTCCTTGAAATTTGCATGTAATTTTACCTGAAATTTCCTCGAAATCTTATTGAAATTAGACTGAAACTTCAATGAAATTTCCTTGAAATTTGCTTGTAATTTTACCTGAAATTTCCTCGAAATCTTATTGAAATTACACTGAAATTTCATTGAAATTTCGTTGAAATATGCTTGTAATATTACCTGAAATTTCAATAAAATTTCCTTGAAATTTGCTTGTAATTTTACCTGAAATTTCATCGAAATCTTATTGAAATTACACTGAAATTTCATTGAAGTTTCGTTGAAATATGCTTGTAATTTTACCTGAAATTTCAATGAAATTTCCTTGAAATTTGCTTGTAATTTTACCTGAAATTTCCTTGAAATCTTATTGAAATTACACTGAAATTTCATTGAGATTTTGTTGAAATATGCTTGTAATTTTACCTCAAATTTCAATGAAATTTCCTTGAAATTTGCTTGTAATTTTACCTGAAATTTCCTCGTAATCTTATTGAAATTACACTGAAATTTCATTGAAATTTCGTTGAAATATGCTTGTAATTTTACCTCAAATTTCAATGAAATTTCCTTGAAATTTGCTTGTAATTTTACCTGAAATTTCTTCGAAATCTTATTGAAATTACACAGAAACTTCAATGAAATTTCCTTGAAATTTGCTTGTAATTTTACCTGAAATTTCGTCGAAATCTTATTGAAATTACACTGAAATTTCATTGAAGTTTCGTTGAAATATGCTTGTAATTTTACCTCAAATTTCAATGAAATTTCCTTGAAATTTGCTTGTAATTTAACCTGAAATTTCCTCGTAATCTTATTGAAATTACACTGAAATTTCATTGAAATTTCGTTGAAATATGCTTGTAATTTTACCTCAAATTTCAATGAAATTTCCTTGAAATTTGCTTGTAATTTTACCTGAAATTTCTTCGAAATTTTATTGAAATTACACAGAAACTTCAACGAAATTTCCTTGAAATTTGCTTGTAATTTTACCTGAAATTTCGTCGAAATCTTATTGAAATTACACTGAAATTTTATTGAAATTTCGTTGAAATATGCTTGTAATTTTACCTGAAATTTCAAAGAAATTTCCTTGAAATTTGCTTGTAATTTTACCTGAAATTTCCTTGAAATCTTATTGAAATTACACTGAAATTTCATTGAAATTTCGTTGAAACATGCTTGTAATTTTACGTGAAATTTCAATGAAATTTCCTTGAAATTTGCTTGTAATTTTACCTGAAATTTCCTCGTAATCTTATTGAAATTACACTGAAATTTCATTGAAATTTCGTTGAAATATGCTTGAAATTTTACCTGAAATTTCAATGAAATTTCCTTGAAATTTGATTGTAATTTTACCTGAAATTTCAACGAAATTTCCTTGAAATTTGCATGTAATTTTACCTGAAATTTCCTCGAAATCTTATTGAAATTAGACTGAAACTTCAATGAAATTTCCTTGAAATTTGCTTGTAATTTTACCTGAAATTTCCTCGAAATCTTATTGAAATTACACTGAAATTTCATTGAAATTTCGTTGAAATATGCTTGTAATATTACCTGAAATTTCAATAAAATTTCCTTGAAATTTGCTTGTAATTTTACCTGAAATTTCATCGAAATCTTATTGAAATTACACTGAAATTTCATTGAAGTTTCGTTGAAATATGCTTGTAATTTTACCTGAAATTTCAATGAAATTTCCTTGAAATTTGCTTGTAATTTTACCTGAAATTTCCTTGAAATCTTATTGAAATTACACTGAAATTTCATTGAGATTTTGTTGAAATATGCTTGTAATTTTACCTCAAATTTCAATGAAATTTCCTTGAAATTTGCTTGTAATTTTACCTGAAATTTCCTCGTAATCTTATTGAAATTACACTGAAATTTCATTGAAATTTCGTTGAAATATGCTTGTAATTTTACCTCAAATTTCAATGAAATTTCCTTGAAATTTGCTTGTAATTTTACCTGAAATTTCTTCGAAATCTTATTGAAATTACACAGAAACTTCAATGAAATTTCCTTGAAATTTGCTTGTAATTTTACCTGAAATTTCGTCGAAATCTTATTGAAATTACACTGAAATTTTATTGAAATTTCGTTGAAATATGCTTGTAATTTTACCTGAAATTTCAAAGATATTTCCTTGAAATTTGCTTGTAATTTTACCTGAAATTTCCTTGAAATCTTATTGAAATTACACTGAAATTTCATTGAAATTTCGTTGAAACATGCTTGTAATTTTACGTGAAATTTCAATGAAATTTCCTTGAAATTTGCTTGTAATTTTACCTGAAATTTCCTCGTAATCTTTTTGAAATTACACTGAAATTTCATTGAAATTTCGTTGAAATATGCTTGAAATTTTACCTGAAATTTCAATGAAATTTCCTTGAAATTTGATTGTAATTTTACCTGAAATTTCAACGAAATTTCCTTGAAATTTGCATGTAATTTTACCTGAAATTTCCTCGAAATCTTATTGAAATTAGACTGAAACTTCAATGAAATTTCCTTGAAATTTGCTTGTAATTTTACCTGAAATTTCCTCGAAATCTTATTGAAATTACACTGAAATTTCATTGAAATTTCGTTGAAATATGCTTGTAATATTACCTGAAATTTCAATAAAATTTCCTTGAAATTTGCTTGTAATTTTACCTGAAATTTCTTCGAAATCTTATTGAAATTACACTGAAATTTCATTGAAGTTCCGTTGAAATATGCTTGTAATTTTACCTCAAATTTCAATGAAATTTCCTTGAAATTTGCTTGTAATTTTACCTGAAATTTCCTCGAAATCTTATTGAAATTACACAGAAACTTCAATGAAATTTCCTTGAAATTTGCTTGTAATTTTACCTGAAATTTCATCGAAATCTTATTGAAATTACACTGAAATTTCATTGAAGTTTCGTTGAAATATGCTTGTAATTTTACCTGAAATTTCAATGAAATTTCATTGAAATTTGCTTGTAATTTAACCTGAAATTTAAATGAAATTTCCTTGAAATTTGCTTGTAATTTTACCTGAAATTTCCTCGAAATCTTATTGAAATTACACTGAAATTTCATTGAAATTTCGTTGAAATATGCTTGTAATATTACCTGAAATTTCAATAAAATTTCCTTGAAATTTGCTTGTAATTTTACCTGAAATTTCTTCGAAATCTTATTGAAATTACACTGAAATTTCATTGAAGTTTCGTTGAAATATGCTTGTAATTTTACCTCAAATTTCAATGAAATTTCCTTGAAATTTGCTTGTAATTTAACCTGAAATTTCCTCGTAATCTTATTGAAATTACACTGAAATTTCATTGAAATTTCGTTGAAATATGCTTGTAATTTTACCTCAAATTTCAATGAAATTTCCTTGAAATTTGCTTGTAATTTTACCTGAAATTTCTTCGAAATTTTATTGAAATTACACAGAAACTTCAATGAAATTTCCTTGAAATTTGCTTGTAATTTTACCTGAAATTTCGTCGAAATCTTATTGAAATTACACTGAAATTTTATTGAAATTTCGTTGAAATATGCTTGTAATTTTACCTGAAATTTCAAAGAAATTTCCTTGAAATTTGCTTGTAATTTTACCTGAAATTTCCTTGAAATCTTATTGAAATTACACTGAAATTTCATTGAAATTTCGTTGAAACATGCTTGTAATTTTACGTGAAATTTCAATGAAATTTCCTTGAAATTTGCTTGTAATTTTACCTGAAATTTCCTCGTAATCTTATTGAAATTACACTGAAATTTCATTGAAATTTCGTTGAAATATGCTTGAAATTTTACCTGAAATTTCAATGAAATTTCCTTGAAATTTGATTGTAATTTTACCTGAAATTTCAACGAAATTTCCTTGAAATTTGCATGTAATTTTACCTGAAATTTCCTCGAAATCTTATTGAAATTAGACTGAAACTTCAATGAAATTTCCTTGAAATTTGCTTGTAATTTTACCTGAAATTTCCTCGAAATCTTATTGAAATTACACTGAAATTTCATTGAAATTTCGTTGAAATATGCTTGTAATATTACCTGAAATTTCAATAAAATTTCCTTGAAATTTGCTTGTAATTTTACCTGAAATTTCTTCGAAATCTTATTGAAATTACATTGAAATTTCATTGAAGTTTCGTTGAAATATGCTTGTAATTTTACCTCAAATTTCAATGAAATTTCCTTGAAATTTGCTTGTAATTTTACCTGAAATTTCCTCGAAATCTTATTGAAATTACACAGAAACTTCAATGAAATTTCCTTGAAATTTGCTTGTAATTTTACCTGAAATTTCATCGAAATCTTATTGAAATTACACTGAAATTTCATTGAAGTTTCGTTGAAATATGCTTGTAATTTTACCTGAAATTTCAATGAAATTTCCTTGAAATTTGCTTGTAATTTTACCTGAAATTTCCTTGAAATCTTATTGAAATTACACTGAAATTTCATTGAAATTTCGTTGAAATATGCTTGTAATTTTACCTCAAATTTCAATGAAATTTCCTTGAAATTTGCTTGTAATTTACCTGAAATTTCCTCGTAATCTTATTGAAATTACACTGAAATTTCATTGAGATTTTGTTGAAATATGCTTGTAATTTTACCTCAAATTTCAATGATATTTCCTTGAAATTTGCTTGTAATTTAACCTGAAATTTCCTCGTAATCTTATTGAAATTACACTGAAATTTCATTGAAATTTCGTTGAAATATGCTTGTAATTTTACCTGAAATTTCAATGAAATTTCCTTGAAATTTGCTTGTAATTTTACCTGAAATTTCCTTGAAATGTTATTGAAATTACACTGAAATTTCATTGAAATTTCGTTGAAATATGCTTGTAATTTTACCTCAAATTTCAATGAAATTTCCTTGAAATTTGATTGTAATTTTAACTGAAATTTCCTCGTAATCTTACTGAAATTACACTGAAATTTCATTGAAATTTCGTTGAAATATGCTTGTAATTTTACCTGAAATTTCAATGAAATTTCCTTGAAATTTGCTTGTAATTTTACCTGAAATTTCTTCGAAATCTTATTGAAATTACACAGAAACTTCAATGAAATTTCCTTGTAATTTTACCTGAAATTTCCTCGAAATCTTATTGAAATTACACTGAAATTTCATTGAAATTTCGTTGAAATATGCTTGTAATTTTACCTCAAATTTCAATGAAATTTCCTTGAAATTTGCTTGTAATTTTACCTCAAATTTCCTCGTAATCTTATTGAAATTACACTGAAATTTCATTGAAATTTCGTTGAAATATGCTTGTAATTTTACGTGAAACTTCAATGAAATTTCCTTGAAATTTGCTTGTAATTTTACCTGAAATTTCCTCGAAATCTTATTGAAATTACACTGAAATTTGATTGAAATTTCGTTGAAATATGCTTGTAATATTACCTGAAATTTCAATAAAATTTCCTTGAAATTTGC
The DNA here is from genome assembly GCA_023053545.1 of Lepidurus packardi. Taxonomy (NCBI): domain Eukaryota; kingdom Metazoa; phylum Arthropoda; class Branchiopoda; order Notostraca; family Triopsidae; genus Lepidurus; species Lepidurus packardi. Next base: position 42,678 of record JAKZAN010000195.1, read on the forward strand.
TTGTAATTTTACCTGAAATTTCCTCGAAATCTTATTGAAATTACACTGAAATTTCATTGAAATTTCGTTGAAATATGCTTGTAATTTTACGTGAAATTTCAATGAAATTTCCTTGAAATTTGCTTGTAATTTTACCTGAAATTTCTTCGAAATCTTATTGAAATTACACAGAAACTTCAATGAAATTTCCTTGAAATTTGCTTGTAATTTTACCTGAAATTTCCTCGAAATCTTATTGAAATTACACTGAAATTTCATTGAAATTTCGTTGAAATATGCTTGTAATTTTACCTGAAATTTCAATGAAATTTCCTTGAAATTTGCTTGTAATTTAACCTGAAATTTCCTCGAAATCTTATTGAAATTACACTGAAATTTCATTGAAATTTCGTTGAAATATGCTTGTAATTTTACCTCAAATTT
>JAKZAN010000196.1:0-28354 GCA_023053545.1 Lepidurus packardi
GTTGAAATTTCGTTGAAATAGACTTGTAATTTTACCTGAAATTTCAATGAAATTTACTTGAAATTTCATTGAAATTTCGTTGAAATATGCTTGTAATTTTATCTGAAATTTCAATGAAATTTCCTTGAAACTTGCTTGTAATTTTACCTGAAATTTCCTCGAAATCTTATTGAAATTACACTGAAATTTATTTGAAATTTCGTTGAAATATGCTTGTAATTTTACCTGTAATTTCAATGAAATTTCCTTGAAATTTGCTTGTAATTTTACCTGAAATTTCAATGAAATTTCATTGAAATTTGCTTGTAATTTTACCTGAAATTTCCTCGAAATCTTATTGAAATTACACTGAAATTTCATTGAAATTTCGTTGATATGCTTGTAATTTTACCCGAAATTTCAATGAAATTTACTTGAAATTTCATTGAAATTTCGTTTAAATATGTTTGTAATTTTACCTGAAATTTCCTCGAAATCTTATTGAAATTACACTGAAATTTGATTGAAATTTCGTTGAAATATGCTTGTAATTTTACCTGAAATTTCAATGAAATTTCCTTTAAATTTGCTTGTAATTTTACCTGAAATTTCCTCGAAATCTTATTGAAATTACAGTGAAATTTCATTGAAATTTCGTTGAAATTTCGTTGAAATATGCTTGTAATTTTATCTGAAATTTCAATGAAATTTCCTTGAAATTTGCTTGTAATTTTACCTGAAATTTCAATGAAATTTCATTGAAATTTGCTTGTAATTTTACCTGAAATTTCCTCGAAATCTTATTGAAATTACACTGAAATTTCATTGAAATTTCGTTGATATGCTTGTAATTTTACCCGAAATTTCAATGAAATTTACTTGAAATTTCATTGAAATTTCGTTTAAATATGTTTGTAATTTTACCTGAAATTTCCTCGAAATCTTATTGAAATTACACTGAAATTTCATTGAAATTTCGTTGAAATATGCTTGTAAGTTTACCTGAAATTTCAATGAAATTTCCTTGAAATTTGCTTGTTATTTTACCTGAAATTTCCTCGAAATCTTATTGAAATTACAGTGAAATTTCATTGAAATTTCGTTGAAATTTCGTTGAAATATGCTTGTAATTTTATCTGAAATTTCAATGAAATTTCCTTGAAATTTGCTTGTAATTTTACCTGAAATTTCAATGAAATTTCATTGAAATTTGCTTGTAATTTTACCTGAAATTTCCTCGAAATCTTATTGAAATTACACTGAAATTTATTTGAAATTTCGTTGAAATATGCTTGTAATTTTACCTGAAATTTCAATGAAATTTCCATTAAATTTGCTTGTAATTTTACCTGAAATTTCCTCGAAATCTTATTGAAATTACAGTGAAATTTCATTGAAATTTCGTTGAAATTTCGTTGAAATATGCTTGTAATTTTACCTGAAATTTCAATAAAATTTACTTGAAATTTCATTGAAATTTCGTTGAAATATGCTTGTAATTTTATCTGAAATTTCAATGAAATTTCTTTGAAACTTGCTTGTAATTTTACCTGAAATTTCCTCGAAATCTTATTGAAATTACACTGAAATTTATTTGAAATTTCGTTGAAATATGCTTGTAATTTTACCTGAAATTTCAATGAAATTTCCATTAAATTTGCTTGTAATTTTACCTGAAATTTCCTCGAAATCTTATTGAAATTACAGTGAAATTTCATTGAAATTTCGTTGAAATTTCGTTGAAATATGCTTGTAATTTTACCTGAAATTTCAATAAAATTTACTTGAAATTTCATTGAAATTTCGTTGAAATATGCTTGTAATTTTATCTGAAATTTCATTGAAATTTCTTTGAAACTTGCTTGTAATTTTACCTGAAATTTCCTCGAAATCTTATTGAAATTACACTGAAATTTATTTGAAATTTCGTTGAAATATGCTTGTAATTTTACCTGTAATTTCAATGAAATTTCCTTGAAATTTGCTTGTAATTTTACCTGAAATTTCAATGAAATTTCATTGAAATTTGCTTGTAATTTTACCTGAAATTTCCTCGAAATCTTATTGAAATTACACTGAAATTTCATTGAAATTTCGTTGATATGCTTGTAATTTTACCCGAAATTTCAATGAAATTTACTTGAAATTTCATTGAAATTTCGTTTAAATATGTTTGTAATTTTACCTGAAATTTCCTCGAAATCTTATTGAAATTACACTGAAATTTCATTGAAATTTCGTTGAAATATGCTTGTAATTTTACCTGAAATTTCAATGAAATTTCCTTGAAATTTGCTTGTAATTTTACCTGAAATTTCCTTGAAATTTCTTTGAAATATTCTTGTAATTTTACCTGAAACTTCAATGAAATTTCCTTTAAATTTGCTTGTAATTTTACATGAAATTTCCTCGAAATCTTATTGAAATTACACTGAAATTTAATTGAAATTTCGTTGAAATATGCTTGTAATTTTACCTGAAATTTCTATGAAATTTCCTTGAAATTTGCTTGTAATTTTACCTGAAATTTCCTCGAAATCTTATTGAAATTACAGTGAAATTTATTTGAAATTTCGTTGAAATATGCTTGTAATTTTACCTGAAATTTCAATGAAATTTCCATTAAATTTGCTTGTAATTTTACCTGAAATTTCCTCGAAATCTTATTGAAATTACAGTGAAATTTCATTGAAATTTCGTTGAAATTTCGTTGAAATAGACTTGTAATTTTACCTGAAATTTCAATGAAATTTACTTGAAATTTCATTGAAATTTCGTTGAAATATGCTTGTAATTTTATCTGAAATTTCAATGAAATTTCCTTGAAACTTGCTTGTAATTTTACCTGAAATTTCCTCGAAATCTTATTGAAATTACACTGAAATTTATTTGAAATTTCGTTGAAATATGCTTGTAATTTTACCTGTAATTTCAATGAAATTTCCTTGAAATTTGCTTGTAATTTTACCTGAAATTTCAATGAAATTTCATTGAAATTTGCTTGTAATTTTACCTGAAATTTCCTCGAAATCTTATTGAAATTACACTGAAATTTCATTGAAATTTCGTTGATATGCTTGTAATTTTACCCGAAATTTCAATGAAATTTACTTGAAATTTCATTGAAATTTCGTTTAAATATGTTTGTAATTTTACCTGAAATTTCCTCGAAATCTTATTGAAATTACACTGAAATTTGATTGAAATTTCGTTGAAATATGCTTGTAATTTTACCTGAAATTTCAATGAAATTTCCTTTAAATTTGCTTGTAATTTTACCTGAAATTTCCTCGAAATCTTATTGAAATTACAGTGAAATTTCATTGAAATTTCGTTGAAATTTCGTTGAAATATGCTTGTAATTTTATCTGAAATTTCAATGAAATTTCCTTGAAATTTGCTTGTAATTTTACCTGAAATTTCAATGAAATTTCATTGAAATTTGCTTGTAATTTTACCTGAAATTTCCTCGAAATCTTATTGAAATTACACTGAAATTTCATTGAAATTTCGTTGATATGCTTGTAATTTTACCCGAAATTTCAATGAAATTTACTTGAAATTTCATTGAAATTTCGTTTAAATATGTTTGTAATTTTACCTGAAATTTCCTCGAAATCTTATTGAAATTACACTGAAATTTCATTGAAATTTCGTTGAAATATGCTTGTAAGTTTACCTGAAATTTCAATGAAATTTCCTTGAAATTTGCTTGTTATTTTACCTGAAATTTCCTCGAAATCTTATTGAAATTACACTGAAATTTCATTGAAATTTCGTTGAAATATGCTTGTAATTTTACCTGAAATTACAATGAAATTTCCTTGAAATTTGCTTGTAATTTTACCTGAAATTTCCTCGAAATCTTATTGAAATTACACTGAAATTTCATTGTAATTTCGTTGAAATATGCTTGTAATTTTACCTGAAATTTCCTCAAAATCTTATTGAAATTACACTGAAATTTCATTGAAATTTCGTTGAAATAAGCTTGTAATTTTACCTGAAATTTCAATGAAATTTACTTGAAATTTCATTGAAATTTCGTTGAAATATGCTTGTAATTTTACCTGAAATTACAATGAAATTTCCTTGAAATTTGCTTGTAATTTTACCTGAAATTTCCTTGAAATTTGATTGTAATTTTACCTGAAATTTAATCGAAATCTTATTGAAATTACACTGAAATTTCATTGTAATTTCGTTGAAATATGCTTGTAATTTTACCTGAAATTTCCTCAAAATCTTATTGAAATTACACTGAAATTTATTTGAAATTTCGTTGAAATATGCTTGTAATTTTACCTGTAATTTCAATGAAATTTCCTTGAAATTTGCTTGTAATTTTACCTGAAATTTCAATGAAATTTCATTGAAATTTGCTTGTAATTTTACCTGAAATTTCCTCGAAATCTTATTGAAATTACACTGAAATTTCATTGAAATTTCGTTGATATGCTTGTAATTTTACCCGAAATTTCAATGAAATTTACTTGAAATTTCATTGAAATTTCGTTTAAATATGTTTGTAATTTTACCTGAAATTTCCTCGAAATCTTATTGAAATTAGACTGAAATTTCATTGAAATTTCGTTGAAATATGCTTGTAATTTTACCTGAAATTTCAATGAAATTTCCTTGAAATTTGCTTGTAATTTTACCTGAAATTTCCTTGAAATTTCTTTGAAATATTCTTGTAATTTTACCTGAAACTTCAATGAAATTTCCTTTAAATTTGCTTGTAATTTTACATGAAATTTCCTCGAAATCTTATTGAAATTACACTGAAATTTAATTGAAATTTCGTTGAAATATGCTTGTAATTTTACCTGAAATTTCTATGAAATTTCCTTGAAATTTGCTTGTAATTTTACCTGAAATTTCCTCGAAATCTTATTGAAATTACAGTGAAATTTATTTGAAATTTCGTTGAAATATGCTTGTAATTTTACCTGAAATTTCAATGAAATTTCCATTAAATTTGCTTGTAATTTTACCTGAAATTTCCTCGAAATCTTATTGAAATTACAGTGAAATTTCATTGAAATTTCGTTGAAATTTCGTTGAAATAGACTTGTAATTTTACCTGAAATTTCAATGAAATTTACTTGAAATTTCATTGAAATTTCGTTGAAATATGCTTGTAATTTTATCTGAAATTTCAATGAAATTTCCTTGAAACTTGCTTGTAATTTTACCTGAAATTTCCTCGAAATCTTATTGAAATTACACTGAAATTTATTTGAAATTTCGTTGAAATATGCTTGTAATTTTACCTGTAATTTCAATGAAATTTCCTTGAAATTTGCTTGTAATTTTACCTGAAATTTCAATGAAATTTCATTGAAATTTGCTTGTAATTTTACCTGAAATTTCCTCGAAATCTTATTGAAATTACACTGAAATTTCATTGAAATTTCGTTGATATGCTTGTAATTTTACCCGAAATTTCAATGAAATTTACTTGAAATTTCATTGAAATTTCGTTTAAATATGTTTGTAATTTTACCTGAAATTTCCTCGAAATCTTATTGAAATTACACTGAAATTTGATTGAAATTTCGTTGAAATATGCTTGTAATTTTACCTGAAATTTCAATGAAATTTCCTTTAAATTTGCTTGTAATTTTACCTGAAATTTCCTCGAAATCTTATTGAAATTACAGTGAAATTTCATTGAAATTTCGTTGAAATTTCGTTGAAATATGCTTGTAATTTTATCTGAAATTTCAATGAAATTTCCTTGAAATTTGCTTGTAATTTTACCTGAAATTTCAATGAAATTTCATTGAAATTTGCTTGTAATTTTACCTGAAATTTCCTCGAAATCTTATTGAAATTACACTGAAATTTCATTGAAATTTCGTTGATATGCTTGTAATTTTACCCGAAATTTCAATGAAATTTACTTGAAATTTCATTGAAATTTCGTTTAAATATGTTTGTAATTTTACCTGAAATTTCCTCGAAATCTTATTGAAATTACACTGAAATTTCATTGAAATTTCGTTGAAATATGCTTGTAAGTTTACCTGAAATTTCAATGAAATTTCCTTGAAATTTGCTTGTTATTTTACCTGAAATTTCCTCGAAATCTTATTGAAATTACACTGAAATTTCATTGAAATTTCGTTGAAATATGCTTGTAATTTTACCTGAAATTACAATGAAATTTCCTTGAAATTTGCTTGTAATTTTACCTGAAATTTCCTCGAAATCTTATTGAAATTACACTGAAATTTCATTGTAATTTCGTTGAAATATGCTTGTAATTTTACCTGAAATTTCCTCAAAATCTTATTGAAATTACACTGAAATTTCATTGAAATTTCGTTGAAATAAGCTTGTAATTTTACCTGAAATTTCAATGAAATTTACTTGAAATTTCATTGAAATTTCGTTGAAATATGCTTGTAATTTTACCTGAAATTACAATGAAATTTCCTTGAAATTTGCTTGTAATTTTACCTGAAATTTCCTTGAAATTTGATTGTAATTTTACCTGAAATTTAATCGAAATCTTATTGAAATTACACTGAAATTTCATTGTAATTTCGTTGAAATATGCTTGTAATTTTACCTGAAATTTCCTCAAAATCTTATTGAAATTACACTGAAATTTCATTGAAATTTCGTTGAAATAAGCTTGTAATTTTACCTGAAATTTCAATGAAATTTACTTGAAATTTCATTGAAATTTCGTTGAAATATGCTTGTAATTTTACCTGAAATTTCAATGAAATTTCCTTGAAAGTTGCTTGTAATTTTACCTGAAATTTCCTTGAAATTTCCTTGAAATATGCTTGTAATTTTACCTGAAATTTCAATGAAATTTCATTGAAATTTGCTTGTAATTTTACCTGAAATTTCCTCGAAATCTTATTGAAATTACACTGAAATTTCATTGAAATTTCGTTGATATGCTTGTAATTTTACCCGAAATTTCAATGAAATTTACTTGAAATTTCATTGAAATTTCGTTTAAATATGTTTGTAATTTTACCTGAAATTTCCTCGAAATCTTATTGAAATTACACTGAAATTTCATTGAAATTTCGTTGAAATATGCTTGTAAGTTTACCTGAAATTTCAATGAAATTTCCTTGAAATTTGCTTGTTATTTTACCTGAAATTTCCTCGAAATCTTATTGAAATTACACTGAAATTTCATTGAAATTTCGTTGAAATATGCTTGTAATTTTACCTGAAATTTCAATGAAATTTCCTTGAAATTTGCTTGTAATTTTACCTGAAATTTCCTTGAAATTTGATTGTAATTTTACCTGAAATTTCCTCGAAATCTTATTGAAATTACACTGAAATTTCATTGTAATTTCGTTGAAATATGCTTGTAATTTTACCTGAAATTTCCTCAAAATCTTATTGAAATTACACTGAAATTTCATTGAAATTTCGTTGAAATATGCTTGTAATTTTACCTGAAATTTCAATGAAATTTCCTTGAAAGTTGCTTGTAATTTTACCTGAAATTTCCTTGAAATTTCCTTGAAATATGCTTGTAATTTTACCTGAAATTTCAATGAAATTTCATTGAAATTTGCTTGTAATTTTACCTGAAATTTCCTCGAAATCTTATTGAAATTACACTGAAATTTCATTGAAATTTCGTTGACATGCTTGTAATTTTACCCGAAATTTCAATGAAATTTACTTGAAATTTCATTGAAATTTCGTTTAAATATGTTTGTAATTTTACCTGAAATTTCCTCGAAATCTTATTAAAATTACACTGAAATTTCATTGAAATTTCGTTGAAATATGCTTGTAATTTTACCTGAAATTTCAATGAAATTTCCTTGAAATTTGCTTGTAATTTTACCTGAAATTTCCTTGAAATTTGATTGTAATTTTACCTGAAATTTCCTCGAAATCTTATTGAAATTACACTGAAATTTCATTGTAATTTCGTTGAAATATGCTTGTAATTTTACCTGAAATTTCCTCAAAATCTTATTGAAATTACACTGAAATTTCATTGAAATTTCGTTGAAATATGCTTGTAATTTTACCTGAAATTTCAATGAAATTTCCTTGAAAGTTGCTTGTAATTTTACCTGAAATTTCCTTGAAATTTCCTTGAAATATGCTTGTAATTTTACCTGAAATTTCAATGAAATTTCATTGAAATTTGCTTGTAATTTTACCTGAAATTTCCTCGAAATCTTATTGAAATTACACTGAAATTTCATTGAAATTTCGTTGATATGCTTGTAATTTTACCCGAAATTTCAATGAAATTTACTTGAAATTTCATTGAAAACAGGTCTAAACTGGTTTAAACTAGTTTATTAACTGTGTTACACTGTTTTAAACTTGTTTATACTAGTTCAAACTGGTTTAAACTGGTTTAAACAGGTCTAAACTGGTTTAAGCTAGTTTATAAACTGGTTTACACCGGTGTAAACAGGTCCAAACTGGTTCTAAATGGTATAAACTGGTTTACACAGGTCTAAACTGGTTTCAACTGGCTTATACTAGTTCAAACTGGTTTAAGCCGGTTAAAACTGGCTTAATCTGGTTTAAACTGGTCAAAACCAGATTATAAACTGGTTTATACCGGTGTAAACAGGTCTAAACTGGTTTTAACTGGTATAAACTAGTTCAAACTGGTTTACATTTTTTTAACAGGTCTAAACTGGTTTAAACTAGTTTATTAACTGTGTTACACTGGTTTAAACTTGTTTATACTAGTTCAAACTGGTTTAAACTGGTTTACACAGGTCTAAACTGGTTTAAGCTAGTTTAAACTGGTTTATACTAGTTCAAACTGGTTTAAGCCGGTTAAAACTGGCTTAATCTGGTTTAAACTGGTCAAAACCAGATTATAAACTGGTTTATACCGGTGTAAACAGGTCTAAACTGGTTTTAACTGGTATAAACTGGTTTACAAAGGTTTAAACTGGTTTATACTAGTTCAAACTGGTTGATATTTTTTTAACAGGTCTAGACTTGTTTTAACTAGTTTATAAACTGGTTTAAAACGTTTTTAACTGGCTTAAACTGGCTTAAACTGGTTTAAACCAGGCCTAAACAGGTCTTAACTGGTTTAAACTAGTTTATTAACTGTTTTACACTGGTTTAAACTTGTTTATACTAGTTCAAACTGGTTTAAACTGGTCTACTCATGTCTAAACTGGTTTACTCATGTCTAAACTGGTTTAACGTAGTTTTTAAACTGGTTTATACTAGTTCAAACTGGTTTAAACCGGTTAAAACTGGCTTAATCTGGTTTAAACTGGTTAAAACTAGATTATAAACTGGTTTATACCGGTGTAAACAGGTCTAAACTGGTTTTAACTGGTATAAACTAGTTCAAACTGGTTTAAATTTTTTTAACAGGTCTAAACTGGTTTAAACTAGTTTATTAACTGTGTTACACTGGTTTAAACTTGTTTATACTAGTTCAAACTGGTTTAAACTGGTTTACACAGGTCTAAACTGGTTTAAGCTAGTTTATAAACTGGTTTATACCGGTGTAAACAGGTCTAAACTGGTTCTAAATGGTATAAACTGGTTTACACAGGTCTAAACTGGTTTAAACTGCTTTATACTAGTTCAAACTGGTTTAAGCCGGTTAAAACTGGCTTAATCTGGTTTAAACTGGTCAAAACCAGATTATAAACTGGTTTATACCGGTGTAAACAGGTCTAAACTGGTTTTAACTGGTATAAACTGGTTTACAAAGCTTTAAACTGGTTTATACTAGTTCAAACTGGTTGAAATTTTTTTAACAGGTCTAAACTTGTTTTAACTAGTTTATAAATGGGTTTAAAACGCTTTTAACTGGCTTAAACTGGCTTAAACTGGTTTAAACCAGGCCTAAACAGGTCTTAACTGGTTTAAACTAGTTTATTAACTGTTTTACACTGGTTTAAACTTGTTTATACTAGTTCAAACTGGTTTAAACTGGTTTACACAGGTCTAAACTGGTTTAAGGGAGTTCATAAACTGGTTTATACAGGTGTAAACAGGTCTAAACTGGTTTAGGCTAGTTCATAAACTGGTTTATACCGGTGTAAACAGGTCTAAACTGGTTCTAAATGGTATAAACTGGTTTACACAGGTCTAAACTGGTTTATACTGGTTTATACTAGTTCAAACTGGTTTAAATTTTTTTTAACAGGTCTAAGCTTGTTTAAGCTAGATTATAAACTAGTTTAAACCGTTTTTAACTGGCTTAAACTGGTTTAAACCAGGCCTAAAAAGGTCTAAACTGGTTTAAACTAGTTTATTAACTGTTTTACACTGGTTTAACCTGGTTTATACTAGTTCAAACTGGTTTAAACTGGTCTACTCATGTCTAAACTGGTTTACTCATGTCTAAACGGGTTTAACGTAGTTTATAAACTGGTTTATACTAGTTCAAACTGGTTTAAACCGGTTAAAACTGGCTAAATCTGGTTTAAACTGGTTAAAACTAGATTATAAACTGGTTTATACCGGTGTAAACAGGTCTAAACTGGTTTTAACTGGTATAAACTAGTTCAAACTGGTTTAAATTTTTTTAACAGGTCTAAACTGGTTTAAACTAGTTTATTAACTGTGTTACACTGGTTTAAACTTGTTTATACTAGTTCAAACTGGTTTAAACTGGTTTACACAGGTCTAAACTGGTTTAAGCTAGTTTATAAACTGGTTTATACCGGTGTAAACAGGTCTAAACTGGTTCTAAATGGTATAAACTGGTTTACAAAGGTCTAAACTGGTTTATACTGGTTTATACTAGTTCAAACTGGTTTAAATTTTTTTTAACAGGTCTAAGCTTGTTTAAGCTAGTTTATAAACTAGTTTAAACCGTTTTTAACTGGCTTAAACTGGTTTAAACCAGGCCTAAAAAGGTCTAAACTGGTTTAAACTAGTTTATTAACTGTTTTACACTGGTTTAACCTGGTTTATACTAGTTCAAACTGGTTTAAACTGGTCTACTCATGTCTAAACTGGTTTACTCATGTCTAAACGGGTTTAACGTAGTTTATAAACTGGTTTATACTAGTTCAAACTGGTTTAAACCGGTTAAAACTGGCTTAATCTGGTTTAAACTGGTTAAAACTAGATTATAAACTGGTTTATACCGGTGTAAACAGGTCTAAACTGGTTTTAACTGGTATAAACTAGTTCAAACTGGTTTAAATTTTTTAACAGGTCTAAAATGGTTTAAGCTAGTTTATAAACTGGTATATACCGGTGTAAACAGGTCTAAACTGGTTCTAAATGGTATAAACTGGTTTACACAGGTCTAAACTGGTTTAAACTGGTTTATACTAGTTCAAACTGGTTTAAGACGGTTAAAACTGGCTTAATCTGGTTTAAACTGGTCAAAACCAGATTATAAACTGGTTTATACCGGTGTAAACAGGTCTAAACTGGTTTTAACTGGTATAAACTGGTTTACAAAGGTTTAAACTGGTTTACACTAGTTCAAACTGGTTGAACATTTTTTAACAGGTCTAAACTTGTTTTAACTAGTTTATAAACTGGTTTAAAACGTTTTTAACTGGCTTAAACTGGCTTAAACTGGTTTAAACCAGGCCTAAACAGGTCTTAACTGGTTTAAACTAGTTTATTAACTGTTTTACACTGGTTTAAACTTGTTTATACTAGTTCAAACTGGTTTAAACTGGTTTACACAGGTCTAAACTGGTTTAAGCTAGTTTATAAACTGGTTTATACCTTTGTAAACAGGTCTAAACTGGTTCTAAATGGCATAAACTGGTTTACACAGGTCTAAACTGGTTTAAACTGGTTTATACTAGTTCAAACTGGTTTAGACTGGTCTACTCATGTCAAAACTGGTTTACTCATGTCTAAACTGGTTTAAGGTAGTTTATAGACTGGTTTATACTAGTTCAAACTGGTTTCAACCGGTTAAAACTGGCTTAATCTGGTTTAAACTGGTCAAAACTAGTTTATAAACTGGTTTTACACCGGTGTAAACAGGTCCAAACTGGTTCTAAATGGTATAAACTGGTTTACACAGGTCTAAACTGGTGTAAACTGGTTTATACTAGTTCAAACTGGTTGAAATTTTTTTAACAGGTCTAAACTGGTTTAAACTAGTTTATTAACTGTGTTACACTGGTTTAAACTTGTTTATACTAGTTCAAACTGGTTTAAACTGTTTTACACAGGTCTAAACTGGTTGAAGCTAGTTTATAAACTGGTTTACACCGGTGTAAACAGGTCCAAACTGGTTCTAAATGGTATAAACTGGTTTACACAGGTCTAAACTGGTTTAAACTGGTTTATACTAGTTCAAACTGGTTTAAACCGGTTAAAACTGGCTTAATCTGGTTTAAACTGGTCAAAACTAGATTATAAACTGGTTTATACCGGTGTAAACAGGTCTAAACTGGTTTTAACTGGTATAAACTGGTTTACAAAGGTGTAAACTGGTTTACACTAGTTCAAACTGGTTGAAATTTTTTTAACAGGTCTAAACTTGTTTTAACTAGTTTATAAACTGGTTTAAAACGTTTTTAACTGGCTTAAACTGGCTTAAACTGGTTTAAACCAGGCCTAAACAGGTCTTAACTGGTTTAAACTAGTTTATTAACTGTTTTACACTGGTTTAAACTTGTTTATACTAGTTCAAACTGGTTTAAACTGGTTTACACAGGTCTAAACTGGTTTAAGCTAGTTTATAAACTGGTTTATACCTTTGTAAACAGGTCTAAACTGGTTCTAAATGGCATAAACTGGTTTACACAGGTCTAAACTGGTTTAAACTGGTTTATACTAGTTCAAACTGGTTTTGACTGGTCTACTCATGTCAAAACTGGTTTACTCATGTCTAAACTGGTTTAAGGTAGTTTATAGACTGGTTTATACTAGTTCAAACTGGTTTAAACCGGTTAAAACTGGCTTAATCTGGTTTAAACTGGTCAAAACTAGATAATAAACTGGTTTATACCGGTGTTAACAGGTCTAAACTGGTTTTAACTGGTATAAACTGGTTTACACAGGTCTAAACTGGTTTAAACTGGTTTATACTAGTTCAAACTGGTTGAAATTTTTTTAACAGGTCTAAACTGGTTTAAACTAGTTTATTAACTGTGTTACACTGGTTTAAACTTGTTTATACTAGTTCAAACTGGTTTAAACTGGTTTACACAGGTCTAAACTGGTTTAAGCTAGTTTATAAACTGGTTTACACCGGTGTAAACAGGTCCAAACTGGTTCTAAATGGTATAAACTGGTTTACACAGGTCTAAACTGGTGTAAACTGGTTTATACTAGTTCAAACTGGTTTAAACCGGTTAAAACTGGCTTAATCTGGTTTAAACTGGTCAAAACTAGATTATAAACTGGTTTATACCGGTGTAAACAGGTCTAAACTGGTTTTAACTGGTATAAACTGGTTTACACAGGTCTAAACTGGTTTAAACTGGTTGATACTAGTTCAAACTGGTTGAAATTTTTTTAACAGGTCTAAACCTGTTCAAACTAGTTTATAAACTGGTTTAAAACGTTTTTAACTGGCTTAAACTGGTTTAAACCAGGCCTAAACAGGTCTAAACTGGTTTTAACTAGTTTATTAACTGTTTTACACTGGTTTGAACTTGTTTATACTAGTTCAAACTGGTTTAAACTGGTTTACACAGGTCTAAACTGGTTTAAGCGAGTTCATAAACTGGTTTATACCGGTGTAAACAGGTCTAAACTGGTTTAAGCTAGTTCATAAACTGGTTTATACCGGTGTAAACAGGTCTAAACGTGTTCTAAATGGTATAAACTGGTTTACACAGGTCTAAACTGGTTTTTTACTAGTTCAAACTGGTTTAAATTTTTTTTAACAGGTCTAAGCTTGTTTAAGCTAGTTTATAAACTGGTTTAAACCGCTTTTATCTGGCTTAAACTGGATTAAACCAGGCCTAAAAAGGTCTAAACTGGTTTAAACTAGTTTATTAACTGTTTTACACTGGTTTAACCTGGTTTATACTAGTTCAAACTATTTAAACTGGTCTACTCATGTCTAAACTGGTTTACTCATGTCTAAACTGGTTTAACGTAGTTTATAAACTGGTTTATACTAGTTCAAACTGGTTTAAACCGGTTAAAACTGGCTTAATCTGGTTTAAACTGGTTAAAACTAGATTATAAACTGGTTTATACCGGTGTAAACAGGTCTAAACTGGTTTTAACTGGTATAAACTAGTTCAAACTGGTTTAAATTTTTTTAACAGGTCTAAACTGGTTTAAGCTAGTTTATTAACTGTGTTACACTGGTTTAAACTTGTTTATATTAGTTCAAACTGGTTTAAACGGGTTTACACAGGTCTAAACTGGTTTAAGCTAGTTTATAAACTGGTTTACCCCGGTGTAAACAGGTCCAAACTGGTTCTAAATGGTATAAACTGGTTTACACAGGTCTAAACTGGTGTAAACTGGTTTATACTAGTTCAAACTGGTTTAAACCGGTTAAAACTGGCTTAATCTGGTTTAAACTGGTCAAAACTAGATTATAAACTGGTTTATACCGGTGTAAACAGGTCTAAACTGGTTTTAACTGGTATAAACTGGTTTACACAGGTCTTAACTGGTTTAAACTGGTTGATACTAGTTCAAACTGGTTGAAATTTTTTTAACAGGTCTAAAGTTGTTCAAACTAGTTTATAAACTGGTTTAAAACGTTTTTAACTGGCTTAAACTGGTTTAAACCAGGCCTAAACAGGTCTAAACTGGTTTTAACTAGTTTATTAACTGTTTTACACTGGTTTGAACTTGTTTATACTAGTTCAAACTGGTTTAAACTGGTTTACACAGGTCTAAACTGGTTTAAGCGAGTTCATAAACTGGTTTATACCGGTGTAAACAGGTCTAAACTGGTTTAAGCTAGTTCATAAACTGGTTTATACCGGTGTAAACAGGTCTAAACGTGTTCTAAATGGTATAAACTGGTTTACACAGGTCTAAACTGGTTTTTTACTAGTTCAAACTGGTTTAAATTTTTTTTAACAGGTCTAAGCTTGTTTAAGCGTTTTTATAAACAGGTTTAAACCGTTTTTAACTGGCTTAAACTGGTTTAAACCAGGCCTAAAAAGGTCTAAACTGGTTTAAACTAGTTTATTAACTGTGTTACACTGGTTTAAACTTGTTTATACTAGTTCAAACTGGTTTAAACTGGTCTACTCATGTCTAAACTGGTTTACTCATGCCTAAACTGGTTTAACGTAGTTTATAAACTGGTTTATACTAGTTCAAACTGGTTTAAACCGGTTAAAACTGGCTTAATCTGGTTTAAACTGGTCAAAACTAGATTATAAACTGGTTTATACCGGTGTAAACAGGTCTAAACTGGTTTTAACTGGTATAAACTGGTTTACACAGGTCTAAACTGGTTTAAACTGGTTGATACTAGTTCAAACTGGTTGAAATTTTTTTAACAGGTCTAAACCTGTTCAAACTAGTTTATAAACTGGTTTAAAACGTTTTTAACTGGCTTAAACTGGTTTAAACCAGGCCTAAACAGGTCTAAACTGGTTTTAACTAGTTTATTAACTGTTTTACACTGGTTTGAACTTGTTTATACTAGTTCAAACTGGTTTAAACTGGTTTACACAGGTCTAAACTGGTTTAAGCGAGTTCATAAACTGGTTTATACCGGTGTAAACAGGTCTAAACTGGTTCTAAATGGTATAAACTGGTTTACACAGGTCTAAACTGGTTTAAACTGGTTTATACTAGTTCAAACTGGTTTAAGCCGGTTAAAACTGGCTTAATCTGGTTTAAACTGGTCAAAACCAGATTATAAACTGGTTTATACCGGTGTAAACAGGTCTAAACTGGTTTTAACTGGTATAAACTGGTTTACAAAGGTGTAAACTGGTTTACACTAGTTCAAACTGGTTGAAATTTTTTTAACAGGTCTAAACTTGTTTTAACTAGTTTATAAACTGGTTTAAAACGTTTTTAACTGGCTTAAACTGGCTTAAACTGGTTTAAACCAGGCCTAAACAGGTCTTAACTGGTTTAAACTAGTTTATTAACTGTTTTACACTGGTTTAAACTTGTTTATACTAGTTCAAACTGGTTTAAACTGGTTTACACAGGTCTAAACTGGTTTAAGCTAGTTTATAAACTGGTTTACACCGGTGTAAACAGGTCCAAACTGGTTCTAAATGGTATAAACTGGTTTACACAGGTCTAAACTGGTGTAAACTGGTTTATACTAGTTCAAACTGGTTTAAACCGGTTAAAACTGGCTTAATCTGGTTTAAACTGGTCAAAACTAGATTATAAACTGGTTTATACCGGTGTAAACAGGTCTAAACTGGTTTTAACTGGTATAAACTGGTTTACACAGGTCTAAACTGGTTTAAACTGGTTGATACTAGTTCAAACTGGTTGAAATTTTTTTAACAGGTCTAAACCTGTTCAAACTAGTTTATAAACTGGTTTAAAACGTTTTTAACTGGCCTAAACTGGTTTAAACCAGGCCTAAACAGGTCTAAACTGGTTTTAACTAGTTTATTAACTGTTTTACACTGGTTTGAACTTGTTTATACTAGTTCAAACTGGTTTAAACTGGTTTACACAGGTCTAAACTGGTTTAAGCGAGTTCATAAACTGGTTTATACCGGTGTAAACAGGTCTAAACTGGTTTAAGCTAGTTCATAAACTGGTTTATACCGGTGTAAACAGGTCTAAACGTGTTCTAAATGGTATAAACTGGTTTACACAGGTCTAAACTGGTTTTTTACTAGTTCAAACTGGTTTAAATTTTTTTTAACAGGTCTAAGCTTGTTTAAGCTAGTTTATAAACTGGTTTAAACCGCTTTTAACTGGCTTAAACTGGATTAAACCAGGCCTAAAAAGGTCTAAACTGGTTTAAACTAGTTTATTAACTGTTTTACACTGGTTTAACCTGGTTTATACTAGTTCAAACTATTTAAACTGGTCTACTCATGTCTAAACTGGTTTACTCATGTCTAAACTGGTTTAACGTAGTTTATAAACTGGTTTATACTAGTTCAAACTGGTTTAAACCGGTTAAAACTGGCTTAATCTGGTTTAAACTGGTTAAAACTAGATTATAAACTGGTTTATACCGGTGTAAACAGGTCTAAACTGGTTTTAACTGGTATAAACTAGTTCAAACTGGTTTAAATTTTTTTAACAGGTCTAAACTGGTTTAAGCTAGTTTATTAACTGTGTTACACTGGTTTAAACTTGTTTATATTAGTTCAAACTGGTTTAAACGGGTTTACACAGGTCTAAACTGGTTTAAGCTAGTTTATAAACTGGTTTACACCGGTGTAAACAGGTCCAAACTGGTTCTAAATGGTATAAACTGGTTTACACAGGTCTAAACTGGTGTAAACTGGTTTATACTAGTTCAAACTGGTTTAAACCGGTTAAAACTGGCTTAATCTGGTTTAAACTGGTCAAAACTAGATTATAAACTGGTTTATACCGGTGTAAACAGGTCTAAACTGGTTTTAACTGGTATAAACTGGTTTACACAGGTCTTAACTGGTTTAAACTGGTTGATTCTAGTTCAAACTGGTTGAAATTTTTTTAACAGGTCTAAAGTTGTTCAAACTAGTTTATAAACTGGTTTAAAACGTTTTTAACTGGCTTAAACTGGTTTAAACCAGGCCTAAACAGGTCTAAACTGGTTTAAACTTGTTTATACTAGTTCAAACTGGTTTAAACTGGCTTACACAGGTCTAAACTGGTTTAAGCGAGTTCATAAACTGGTTTATACCGGTGTAAACAGGTCTAAACTGGTTTAAGCTAGTTCTGAAACTGTTTTATACCGGTGTAAACAGGTCTAAACTGGTTCTAAATGGTATAAACTGGTTTACACAGGTCTAAACTGGTTTATACTAGTTCAAACTGGTTTAAATTTTTTTTAACAGGTCTAAGCTTGTTTAAGCGTTTTTATAAACAGGTTTAAACCGTTTTTAACTGGCTTAAACTGGTTTAAACCAGGCCTAAAAAGGTCTAAACTGGTTTAAACTAGTTTATTAACTGTGTTACACTGGTTTAAACTTGTTTATACTAGTTCAAACTGGTTTAAACTGGTCTACTCATGTCTAAACTGGTTTACTCATGTCTAAACTGGTTTAACGTAGTTTATAAACTGGTTTATACTAGTTCAAACTGGTTTAAACCGGTTAAAACTGGCTTAATCTGGTTTAAACTGGTTAAAACTAGATTATAAACTGGTTTATACCGGTGTAAACAGGTCTAAACTGGTTTTAACTGGTATAAACTAGTTCAAACTGGTTTAAATTTTTTTAACAGGTCTAAACTGGTTTAAGCTAGTTTATTAACTGTGTTACACTGGTTTAAACTTGTTTATATTAGTTCAAACTGGTTTACACAGGTCTAAACTGGTTTAAGCTAGTTTATAAACTGGTTTACACCGGTGTAAACAGGTCCAAACTGGTTATAAATGGTATAAACTGGTTTACACAGGTCTAAACTGGTGTAAACTGGTTTATACTAGTTCAAACTGGTTTAAACCGGTTAAAACTGGCTTAATCTGGTTTAAACTGGTCAAAACTAGATTATAAACTGGTTTATACCGGTGTAAACAGGTCTAAACTGGTTTTAACTGGTATAAACTGGTTTACACAGGTCTAAACTGGTTTAAACTGGTTGATACTAGTTCAAACTGGTTGAAATTTTTTTAACAGGTCTAAAGTTGTTCAAACTAGTTTATAAACTGGTTTAAAAAGTTTTTAACTGGCTTAAACTGGTTTAAACCAGGCCTAAACAGGTCTACACTGGTTTAAACTAGTTTATTAACTGTTTTACACTGGTTTGAACTTGTTTATACTAGTTCAAACTGGTTTAAACTGGTTTACACAGGTCTAAACTGGTTTAAGCGAGTTCATAAACTGGTTTATACCGGTGTAAACAGGTCTAAACTGGTTTAAGCTAGTTCATAAACTGGTTTATACCGGTGTAAACAGGTCTAAACTGGTTCTAAATGGTATAAACTGGTTTACACAGGTCTAAACTGGTTTATACTGGTTTATACTAGTTCAAACTGGTTTAAATTTTTTTTAACAGGTCTAAGCTTGTTTAAGCTAGTTTATAAACTGGTTTAAACCGTTTTTAACTGGCTTAAACTGGTTTAAACCAGGCCTAAAAAGGTCTTAACTGGTTTAAACTAGTTTATTAACTGTTTTACACTGGTTTAAACTTGTTTATACTAGTTCAAACTGGTTTAAACTGGTTTACACAGGTCTAAACTGGTTTAAGCTAGTTTATAAACTGGTTTATACCTTTGTAAACAGGTCTAAACTGGTTCTAAATGGCATAAACTGGTTTACACAGGTCTAAACTGGTTTAAACTGGTTTATACTAGTTCAAACTGGTTTAGACTGGTCTACTCATGTCAAAACTGGTTTACTCATGTCTAAACTGGTTTAAGGTAGTTTATAGACTGGTTTATACTAGTTCAAACTGGTTTAAACCGGTTAAAACTGGCTTAATCTGGTTTAAACTGGTCAAAACTAGATTATAAACTGGTTTATACCGGTGTTAACAGGTCTAAACTGGTTTTAACTGGTATAAACTGGTTTACACAGGTCTAAACTGGTTTAAACTGGTTTATACTAGTTCAAACTGGTTGAAATTTTTTTAACAGGTCTAAACTGGTTTAAACTTGTCTATTAACTGTGTTACACTGGTTTAAACTTGTTTATACTAGTTCAAACTGGTTTAAACTGGTTTACACAGGTCTAAACTGGTTCAAGCTAGTTTATAAACTGGTTTACACCGGTGTAAACAGGTCCAAACTGGTTCTAAATGGTATAAACTGGTTTACACAGGTCTTAACTGGTGTAAACTGGTTTATACTAGTTCAAACTGGTTTAAACCGGTTAAAACTGGCTTAATCTGGTTTAAACTGGTCAAAACTAGATTATAAACTGGTTTATACCGGTGTAAACAGGTCTAAACTGGTTTTAACTGGTATAAACTGGTTTACACAGGTCTAAACTGGTTTAAACTGGTTGATACTAGTTCAAACTGGTTGAAATTTTTTTAACAGGTCTAAACTTGTTCAAACTAGTTTATAAACTGGTTTAAAACGTTTTTAACTGGTTTAAAACGTTTTTAACTGGCTTAAACTGGTTTAAACCAGGCCTAAACAGGTCTAAACTGGTTTAAACTAGTTTATTAACTGTTTTACACTATTTTAAACTAGTTTATTAACTGTTTTACACTATTTTAAACTAGTTTATTAACTGTTTTACACTATTTTAAACTTGTTTATACTAGTTCAAACTGGTTTAAACTGGTTTACACAGGTCTAAACTGGTTTAAGCGAGTTCATAAACTGGTTTATACCGGTGTAAACAGGTCTAAACTGGTTAAAGCTAGTTCATAAACTGGTTTATACCGGTGTAAACAGGTCTAAACTGGTTCTAAATGGTATAAGCTGGTTTGCACAGGTCTAAACTGGTTTATACTGGTTTATACTAGTTCAAACTGGTTTAAATTTTTTTTTTAACAGGTCTAAGCTTGTTTAAGCTAGTTTATAAACTGGTTTAAACCGTTTTTAACTGGCTTAAACTGGTTTAAACCAGGCCTAAAAAGGTCTAAACTGGTTTAAACTAGTTTATTAACTGTTTTACACTGGTTTAACCTGGTTTATACTAGTTCAAACTGGTTTAAACTGGTCTACTCATGTCTAAACTGGTTTACTCATGTCTAAACTGGTTTAATATAGTTTATAAACTGGTTCATACTAGTTCAAACTGGTTTAAACCGGTTAAAACTGGCTTATTCTGGTTTAAACTGGTTAAAACTAGATTATAAACTGGTTTATACCGGTGTAAACAGGTCTAAACTGGTTTTAACTGGTATAAACTAGTTCAAACTGGTTTAAATTTTTTTAACAGGTCTAAACTGGTATAAACTAGTTTATTAACTGTGTTACACTGGTTTAAACATGTTTATTCTAGTTCAAACTGGTTTAAACTGGTTTACACAGGTCTAAACTGGTTTAAGCTAGTTTATAAACTGGTTTATACCGGTGTAAACAGGTCTAAACTGGTTCTAAATGGTATAAACTGGTTTTCACAGGTCTAAACTGGTTTAAACTGGTTTATACTAGTTCAAACTGGTTTAGACTGGTCTACTCATGTCAAAACTGGTTTACTCATGTCTAAACTGGTTTAAGGTAGTTTATAGACTGGTTTATACTAGTTCAAACTGGTTTAAACAGGTTAAAACTGGCTTAATCTGGTTTAAACAGGTCAAAACTAGATAATAAACTTGTTTATACCGGTGTTAACAGGTCTAAACTGGTTTTAACTGGTATAAACTGGTTTACACAGGTCTAAACTGGTTTAAACTGGTTTATACTAGTTCAAACTGGTTGAAATTTCTTTAACAGGTCTAAACTGGTTTAAACTAGTTTATTAACTGTGTTACACTGGTTTAAACTTGTTTATACTAGTTCAAACTGGTTTAAACTGGTTTACACAGGTCTAAACTGGTTTAAGCTAGTTTATAAACTGGTTTACACCGGTGTAAACAGGTCCAAACTGGTTCTAAATGGTATAAACTGGTTTACACAGGTCTAAACTGGTGTAAACTGGTTTATACTAGTTCAAACTGGTTTAAACCGGTTAAAACTGGCTTAATCTGGTTTAAACTGGTCAAAACTAGATTATAAACTGGTTTATACCGGTGTAAACAGGTCTAAACTGGTTTTAACTGGTATAAACTGGTTTACACAGGTCTAAACTGGTTTAAACTGGTTGATACTAGTTCAAACTGGTTGAAATTTTTTAACAGGTCTAAACTTGTTCAAACTAGTTTATAAACTGGTTTAAAACGTTTTTAACTGGCTTAAACTGGTTTAAACCAGGCCTAAACAGGTCTAAACTGGTTTAAACTAGTTTATTAACTGTTTTACACTGGTTTGAACTTGTTTATACTAGTTCAAACTGGTTTAAACTGGTTTACACAGGTCTAAACTGGTTTAAGCGAGTTCATAAACTTGTTTATACCGGTGTAAACAGGTCTAAACTGGTTTAAGCTAGTTCATAAACTGGTTTATACCGGTGTAAACAGGTCTAAACTGGTTCTAAATGGTATAAACTGGTTTACACAGGTCTAAACTGGTTTATACTGGTTTATACTAGTTCAAACTGGTTTAAATTTTTTTTAACAGGTCTAAGCTTGTTTAAGCTAGTTTATAAACTGGTTTAAACCGTTTTTAACTGGCTTAAACTGGTTTAAACCAGGCCTAAAAAGGTCTTAACTGGTTTAAACTAGTTTATTAACTGTTTTACACTGGTTTAAACTTGTTTATACTAGTTCAAACTGGTTTAAACTGGTTTACACAGGTCTAAACTGGTTTAAGCTAGTTTATAAACTGGTTTATACCTTTGTAAACAGGTCTAAACTGGTTCTAAATGGCATAAACTGGTTTACACAGGTCTAAACTGGTTTAAACTGGTTTATACTAGTTCAAACTGGTTTAGACTGGTCTACTCATGTCAAAACTGGTTTACTCATGTCTAAACTGGTTTAAGGTAGTTTATAGACTGGTTTATACTAGTTCAAACTGGTTTAAACCGGTTAAAACTGGCTTAATCTGGTTTAAACTGGTCAAAACTAGATTATAAACTGGTTTATACCGGTGTAAACAGGTCTAAACTGGTTTTAACTGGTATAAACTGGTTTACACAGGTCTAAACTGGTTTAAACTGGTTGATACTAGTTCAAACTGGTTGAAATTTTTTTAACAGGTCTAAACTTGTTCAAACTAGTTTATAAACTGGTTTAAAACGTTTTTAACTGGTTTAAAACGTTTTTAACTGGCTTAAACTGGTTTAAACCAGGCCTAAACAGGTCTAAACTGGTTTAAACTAGTTTATTAACTGTTTTACACTATTTTAAACTAGTTTATTAACTGTTTTACACTATTTTAAACTAGTTTATTAACTGTTTTACACTATTTTAAACTTGTTTATACTAGTTCAAACTGGTTTAAACTGGTTTACACAGGTCTAAACTGGTTTAAGCGAGTTCATAAACTGTTTTATACCGGTGTAAACAGGTCTAAACTGGTTAAAGCTAGTTCATAAACTGGTTTATACCGGTGTAAACAGGTCTAAACTGGTTCTAAATGGTATAAGCTGGTTTGCACAGGTCTAAACTGGTTTATACTGGTTTATACTAGTTCAAACTGGTTTAAATTTTTTTTAACAGGTCTAAGCTTGTTTAAGCTAGTTTATAAACTGGTTTAAACCGTTTTTAACTGGCTTAAACTGGTTTAAACCAGGCCTAAAAAGGTCTAAACTGGTTTAAACTAGTTTATTAACTGTTTTACACTGGTTTAACCTGGTTTATACTAGTTCAAACTGGTTTAAACTGGTCTACTCATGTCTAAACTGGTTTACTCATGTCTAAACTGGTTTAACGTAGTTTATAAACTGGTTTATACTAGTTCAAACTGTCTTAAACCGGTTAAAACAGGCTTAATCTGGTTTAAACTGGTCAAAACTAGATTATAAACTGGTTTATACCGGTGTAAACAGGTCTAAACTGGTTTTAACTGGTATAAACTGGTTTACACAGGTCTAAACTGGTTTAAACTGGTTTATACTAGTTCAAACTGGTTGAAATTTTTTTAACAGGTCTAAACTTGTTCAAACTAGTTTATAGACTGGTTTAAAATGTTTTTAACTTCCTTAAACTGGTTTAAACCAGGCCTAAACAGGTCTAAACTGGTTTAAACTAGTTTATTAACTGTTTTACACTATTTTAAACTTGTTTATACTAGTTCAAACTGGTTTAATCTGGTTTACAAGGTCTAAACTGGTTTAAGCGAGTTCATAAACTGGTTTATACCGGTGTAAACAGGTCTAAACTGGTTTAAGCTAGTTCATATACTGGTTTATACCGGTGTAAACAGGTCTAAACTGGTTCTAAATGGTATAAGCTGGTTTACACAGGTCTAAACTGGTTTAGACTGGTTTATACTAGTTCAAACTGGGTTAAATTTTTTTTAACAGGTCTAAGCTTGTTTAAGCTAGTTTATAAACTGGTTTAAACCGTTTTTAACTGGCTTAAACTGGTTTAAACCAGGCCTAAAAAGGTCTAAACTGGTTTAAACTAGTTTATTAACTGTTTTACACTGGTTTAACCTGTTTTATACTAGTTCAAACTGGTTTAAACTGGTCTACTCATGTCTAAACTGGTTTACTCATGTCTAAACTGGTTTAACGTAGTTTATAAACTGGTTTAAACCGGTTAAAACTGGCTTAATCTGGTTTAAACTGGTTAAAACTAGATTATAAACTGGTTTATACCGGTGTAAACAGGTCTAAACTGGTTTTAACTGGCATTAACTAGTTCAAACTGGTTTAAATTTTTTTAACAGGTCTAAACTGGTTTAAACTAGTTTATTAACTGTGTTACACTGGTTTAATCTTTTTTATACTAGTTCAAACTCGTTTAAACTGGTTTACACAGGTCTAAACTTGTTTTAACTAGTTTATAAACTGGTTTAAAACGTTTTTAACTGGCTTAAACTGGTTTAAACCAGGCCTAAACAGGTCTTAACTGGTTTAAACTAGTTTATTAACTGTTTTACACTGGTTTAAACTTGTTTATACTAGTTCAAACTGGTTTAAACTGGTTTACACTGGTCTAAACTGGTTTAAGCTAGTTTATAAACTGGTTTATACCTTTTTAAACAGGTCTAAACTGGTTCTAAATGGCATAAACTGGTTTACACAGGTCTAAACTGGTTTAAACTGGTTTATACTAGTAAAAACTGGTTTAGACTGGTCTACTCATGTCAAAACTGGTTTACTCATGTCTAAACTGGTTTAAGGTAGTTTATAGACTGGTTTATACTAGTTCAAACTGGTTTAAACCGGTTAAAACTGGCTTAATCTGGTTTAAACTGGTCAAAACTAGATTATAAACTGGTTTATACCGGTGTAAACAGGTCTAAACTGGTTTTAACTGGTATAAACTGGTTTACACAGGTCTAAACTGGTTTAAACTGGTTGATACTAGTTCAAACTGGTTGAAATTTTTTTAACAGGTCTAAACTTGTTCAAACTAGTTTATAAACTGGTTTAAAACGTTTTTAACTGGTTTAAAACGTTTTTAACTGGCTTAAACTGGTTTAAACCAGGCCTAAACAGGTCTAAACTGGTTTAAACTAGTTTATTAACTGTTTTACACTATTTTAAACTAGTTTATTAACTGTTTTACACTATTTTAAACTAGTTTATTAACTGTTTTACACTATTTTAAGCTTGTTTATACTAGTTCAAACTGGTTTAAACTGGTTTACACAGGTCTAAACTGGTTTAAGCGAGTTCATAAACTGGTTTATACCGGTGTAAACAGGTCTAAACTGGTTAAAGCTAGTTCATAAACTGGTTTATACCGGTGTAAACAGGTCTAAACTGGTTCTAAATGGTATAAGCTGGTTTGCACAGGTCTAAACTGGTTTATACTGGTTTATACTAGTTCAAACTGGTTTAAATTTTTTTTAACAGGTCTAAGCTTGTTTAAGCTAGTTTATAAACTGGTTTAAACCGTTTTTAACTGGCTTAAACTGGTTTAAACCAGGCCTAAAAAGGTCTAAACTGGTTTAAACTAGTTTATTAACTGTTTTACACTGGTTTAACCTGGTTTATACTAGTTCAAACTGGTTTAAACTGGTCTACTCATGTCTAAACTGGTTTACTCATGTCTAAACTGGTTTAACGTAGTTTATAAACTGGTTTATACTAGTTCAAACTGTCTTAAACCGGTTAAAACTGGCTTAATCTGGTTTAAACTGGTCAAAACTAGATTATAAACTGGTTTATACCGGTGTAAACAGGTCTAAACTGGTTTTAACTGGTATAAACTGGTTTACACAGGTCTAAACTGGTTTAAACTGGTTTATACTAGTTCAAACTGGTTGAAATTTTTTTAACAGGTCTAAACTTGTTCAAACTAGTTTATAAACTGGTTTAAAAAGTTTTTAACTTCCTTAAACTGGTTTAAACCAGGCCTAAACAGGTCTAAACTGGTTTAAACTAGTTTATTAACTGTTTTACACAATTTTAAACTTGTTTATACTAGTTCAAACTGGTTTAAACTGGTTTACAAGGTCTAAACTGGTTTAAGCGAGTTCATAAACTGGTTTATACCGGTGTAAACAGGTCTAAACTGGTTTAAGCTAGTTCATAAACTGGTTTATACCGGTGTAAACAGGTCTAAACTGGTTCTAAATGGTATAAGCTGGTTTACACAGGTCTAAACTGGTTTAGACTGGTTTATACTAGTTCAAACTGGTTTAAATTTTTTTAACAGGTCTAAGCTTGTTTAAGCTAGTTTATAAACTGGTTTAAACCGTTTTTAACTGGCTTCAACTGGTTTAAACCAGGCCTAAAAAGGTCTAAACTGGTTTAAACTAGTTTATTAACTGTTTTACACTGGTTTAACCTGTTTTATACTAGTTCAAACTGGTTTAAACTGGTCTACTCATGTCTAAACTGGTTTACTCATGTCTAAACTGGTTTAACGTAGTTTATAAACTGGTTTAAACCGGTTAAAACTGGCTTAATCTGGTTTAAACTGGTTAAAACTAGATTATAAACTGGTTTATACCGGTGTAAACAGGTCTAAACTGGTTTTAACTGGCATTAACTAGTTCAAACTGGTTTAAATTTTTTTAACAGGTCTAAACTGGTTTAAACTAGTTTATTAACTGTGTTACACTGGTTTAATCTTTTTTATACTAGTTCAAACTCGTTTAAACTGGTTTACACAGGTCTAAACTTGTTTTAACTAGTTTATAAACTGGTTTAAAACGTTTTTAACTGGCTTAAACTGGTTTAAACCAGGCCTAAACAGGTCTTAACTGGTTTAAACTAGTTTATTAACTGTTTTACACTGGTTTAAACTTGTTTATACTAGTTCAAACTGGTTTAAACTGGTTTACACTGGTCTAAACTGGTTTAAGCTAGTTTATAAACTGGTTTATACCTTTTTAAACAGGTCTAAACTGGTTCTAAATGGCATAAACTGGTTTACACAGGTCTAAACTGGTTTAAATTGGTTTATACTAGTAAAAACTGGTTTAGACTGGTCTACTCATGTCAAAACTGGTTTACTCATGTCTAAACTGGTTTAAGGTAGTTTATAGACTGGTTTATACTAGTTCAAACTGGTTTAAACCGGTTAAAACTGGCTTAATCTGGTTTAAACTGGTCAAAACTAGATTATAAACTGGTTTATACCGGTGTAAACAGGTCTTAACTGGTTTTAACTGGTATAAACTGGTTTACACAGGTCTAAACTGGTTTAAACTGGTTTATACTAGTTCAAACTGGTTGAAATTTTTTTAACAGGTCTAAACTTGTTCAAACTAGTTTATAAACTGGTTTAAAACGTTTTTAACTTCCTTAAACTGGTTTAAACCAGGCCTAAACAGGTCTAAACTGGTTTAAACTAGTTTATTAACTGTTTTACACTATTTTAAACTTGTTTATACTAGTTCAAACTGGTTTAAACTGGTTTGCACAGGTCTAAACTGGTTTAAGCTAGTTCATAAACTGGTTTATACCGGTGTAAACAGGTCTAAACTGGTTCTAAATGATATAAGCTGGTTTTCACAGGTCTAAACTGGTTTATACTGGTTTATACTAGTTCAAACTGGTTTAAATTTTTTTTAACAGGTCTAAGCTTGTTTAAGCTAGTTTATAAACTGGTTTAAACCGTTTTTAACTGGCTTTAACTGGTTTAAACCAGGCCTTAAAAGGTCTAAACTGGTTTAAACTAGTTTATTAACTGTTTTACACTGGTTTAACCTGGTTTATACTAGTTCAAACTGGTTTAAACTGGTCTACTCATGTCTAAACTGGTTTACTCATGTCTAAACTGGTTTAACGTAGTTTATAAACTGGTTTATACTAGTTCAAACTGGTTTAAACCGGTTAAAACTGGCTTAATCTGGTTTAAACTGGTTAAAACTAGATTATAAACTGGTTTATACCGGTGTAAACAGGTCTAAACTGGTTTTAACTGGTATAAACTAGTTCAAACTGGTTTAAATTTTTTTAACAGGTCTAAACTGGTTTAAACTAGTTTATTAACTGTGTTACACTGGTTTAAACATGTTTATACTAGTTCAAACTGGTTTAAACTGGTTTACACAGGTCTAAACTGGTTTAAGCTAGTATATAAACTGGTTTATACCGGTGTAAACAGGTCTAAACTGGTTCTAAATGGTATAAACTGGTTTACACAGGTCTAAACTGGTGTAAACTGGTTTATACTAGTTCAAACTGGTTTAAACCGGTTAAAACTGGCTTAATCTGGTTTAAACTGGTCAAAACTAGATTATAAACTGGTTTATACCGGTGTA
>JAKZAN010000197.1:0-71472 GCA_023053545.1 Lepidurus packardi
GGGGTCGGCGTAGAGCTGGGCGGTCGGGCCTTCTTCGACCACGCGGCCTTGGTGCATGACCAGCACGCGGTCGCACAGCTGCGCGGCCACGCGCAGGTCGTGGGTGATGAAGACCATGCCCAGGCCCAGCTCGGTTTGGATTTCGCGCAGCAGCGCCATGATTTGCGCTTGCACGCTGACGTCCAGCGCGCTCACCGCTTCGTCGGCCACCAGCACGCGGGGCCGGCAGGCCAGGGCGCGGGCAATGGCAATGCGCTGGCGTTGCCCGCCCGAGAACTGGCTGGGGTAGCGCTGCAAGCCTTCGACGGGCAGGCGCACCTGCTGCATCAGGCGTTCGGCCAGCGCCAGCGCGTCGGCTGCGGCTGCAGCCGAAATTCATGGCGCCTTCGATGATGGATTCGCCCACGCGCCGGCGCGGGTTGAGCGAGCGGTTGGGGTCCTGGAACACCACTTGCACCTGGCTGCGCAGCGGCCGCAGCCGGTGTTCGGGCCAGGCGGCGACGTCGACTTCGCTCTGGCCGTCCGTGCCGCGCCACAGCACTTGGCCCGCGCTGGGTGGCAACAGGCGGATCAGGCAACGCGCCAAGGTGGACTTGCCCGAGCCCGACTCGCCGACGATGCCCACGGTTTCACCGGCTTGCACTGCCACGCTGGCCGCTTGCAAGGCGGCCATGTGGCGGCTGCGGCCCAGCCAGTCGCGGCTGGTGTAGGTCTTGCTGACGGCCCGTCCGGCCAGCAGCGGCGCGGTGGGCGACAGCACGCGGGCGGGCGGCGGCGTCATGCTGGGCACTGCCGCCAGCAAGGCGCGGGTGTAGGCCGCTTGCGGGCGTTGCAGCACGTCGTCGCGGCTGCCGTATTCCACGGCGCGGCCTTGGTGCATGACCAGCACGTGGTCGGCGATGTCGGCCACCACGCCCATGTCGTGCGTGATGAACAGCACAGCCGGCCGGTGCCCGCCGCCCACGTCGGCTTGCAAGTCAGCGATCAGGCGCAGGATTTCTTGTTGGGTGGTGACGTCCAGCGCGGTGGTGGGTTCGTCGCAAATCAGCAAGGCGGGCTGCAAGATGGCGGCCATGGCAATCACGATGCGCTGGCGCTGCCCACCCGACAACTGGTGCGGGTAGCTGCGCACCATGCGCGCCGGGTCGGGCAGCTGGACCCGCGCCAAGATGGCCAGAATCGCGGCTTGCCGGCGGCTGGCCGGCCAGTCGGTGTGCTGGCGCAGCAGCTCGTCGATTTGCTCGCCGCAGCGCATGACCGGGTTCAGCGCGGTCATGGGTTCTTGAAAAACCATGCCCATGGCCTGGCCGCGCAAGGCGCGCAGGCGCGGCGCGGGCGCGCCCAGCAGCGGCTCGCCTTGCAGCCTGATTTGCCCAGTGGCGCTCAGTTCCCGGGCGAGCAAACCCATCACGGCCGTGGCCATGACGGACTTGCCCGAGCCCGATTCGCCCACCACGCACAAGGTCTGGCCGGCGGCAATCGACAAGCTCACGCCGTCGACCGCCCAAGCCCGGTCGCTGCCGGGCGGCAGGGCCACGCGCAGGTCGTCGATGTGCAGCACGGGGCTGGTCAGGTCCAAGGCGGCAAGCGGCATGAGGTCAGGCTCCGCGTTTGGCGAACTTGGGGTCGAGCACGTCGCGCAGCCCGTCGCCCAGCAAATTGATCGCCAGCACCGTGGGCACTAAAAAGAGCGCAGGGAACAGCACGTTGCCGGGGTACTGCGTGAACTGCACGCGGCCCTCGGCCATGATGTTGCCCCAGGTCGGCACGTCGGCGGGCAGGCCCAGGCCCAGAAAGCTCAAGATGGCTTCGGTCAGCACGGCCGAGGCCGCCACAAACGTGCCCTGCACGATCAGCGGGGCCATGGCGTTGGGCAGGATGTGCCGCCACAAAATCAGGTGCGTGGGCGTGCCCAGCGCGCAGGCCGCTTCTACAAAAGGTTCTTCACGCAGCGTCAGCACCAGCGAACGCACCAGGCGCGTGACACGCGGCACCTCGGGAATGGCGATGGCCACCACCACCGTCCACAGCTGCGCGCCCAGCGCGGCCACCAAGGCAATCGCCAACAAAATGGCGGGGATCGCCATCAGCCCGTCCATGAAGCGCATCAGCACCGCGTCCAGCACCCGAAAGTAACCCGCCAGCATGCCCAGCAGCGCGCCCAGGCCAATCGCCAGCACGGCGGTGAAGGCGGCCACCAAGAGCGAGGTGCGCGTGCCAAACAGCACGCGGCTGAAGATGTCGCGGCCAAAGTTGTCGGCGCCCATCCAGAAGGTGTGGACCACGCTGCTGCCGTCGAGCAAGGCAAATGGCCCGCGCGCGCCGGCGGCGGTGTTGATGTGGGCCGAGTCCATGGCGCCCGGGTCCACCGTGCCCAGCACCGGTGCGAGCACCGCCACCGCCAGCAAGACCAGCAGCACCAGCGCGCCAAAGCGAAAGGCACTGTTGCGCCACAAGGTGGCCCCCAGGTCGCGGCGGCTTTGCATCAGTAACGGATCCTCGGGTCCAGCAGCAAGTAGCTCAGGTCCACCAGCAAGTTGACCAGCACATACAGCAGGCTGAAAAACAGCACCAAGCCTTGGATGACCGGGAAGTCGCGGTTGAGCACCGCGTCCACCGTCAGCGAGCCCAGGCCGGGAATGGCATACACGGTTTCGGTGACGACCACGCCGCCGATCAGCAAGGCCACGCCAATGCCGATGACGGTGACGATGGGCACGGCGGCATTGGCCAGCGCGTGGCGCATGAGCACGGCCGATTCACGCAGGCCCTTGGCCCGGGCGGTGCGGATGTAGTCTTCGGTCAGCGCTTCAGACACGCTGGCGCGGGTCACGCGGGCGATCAGCGCCACATAAATCAGCGCCAAGGTGCACCACGGCAGCACCAGTTGCCGGGCCCAGGCCAGCACGCCTTGCGCGTCGTCACCGAACAGGCGCTTGTAGCCTTGCACCGGCAGCCATTCGAGCTGCACGGCAAAAATATAAATCAGCACATAGCCGGTGACGAACACGGGAATGGAAAAGCCCGCCACCGAAAAGCCCGACAGCACGCGGTCCAGCCAACCGCCCATGCGCCAGGCGGCCACCGTGCCCAGCGGCACCGCCACCGCCACCGCCAGGACCAAGGTGCCCGCCGCCAGGCTGAGCGTGGGTTCCAGCCGGCGCGCAATGAGTTCGGTGACGGGCTTGTTCAGGTAAAACGAATAACCCAGGTCCCCTTGCAGCAGCTGGCTGAACCAGATCCAGAACTGCGCCAACAGCGGTTTGGACAAACCCAGCGTCTCGCGGATTTTTTCGATGTCTTCGCTGGTCGAGTTGTTGCCCGCGATCACCGCCGCCGGGTCGCCCGGCGTGAGCCGCAAGATCAGGAACACCACGACCGCCACCACCAGCAAGACGGGCACGGTCGCCAGCAGGCGTTGCAGCAAAAATCTCAGCATGGTGGGTGGAGAGGGGCAAACACGAGCAAGGCGCCAGCCAGCACCAGCGGGCGCGCTGCCCGCTGGCACTGCTCACGTTCAGTTCTTCTTGATGTTCCAGTACACCTGCGCACCGCCGGGCACCAGGCCCGAGATGTTG
Organism: Lepidurus packardi; assembly: GCA_023053545.1. Lineage (NCBI taxonomy): Eukaryota > Metazoa > Arthropoda > Branchiopoda > Notostraca > Triopsidae > Lepidurus > Lepidurus packardi. Next base: position 3,579 of record JAKZAN010000197.1, read on the forward strand.
CTGCGCAGCGCGGCCGGGTTGTTGTACTGGCCCAGGTGCACATGGGTGGCGGTTTCAATGGCGCGCAGCTGCAGTTGCTCGGCCAATTTTTTCTTCTCGGCTTCGGTGCTGGCCTGCGCGAACTTGACCTTCAGGTCTTCAATCGTGGCGTCGTCTTGCCAGCCAAACCAGCCCTTGTCGCCAGCGGCGTTGAGCATGGCCATGGTCAGCGGGTTTTGAATGTCGCCAGCGGTCCAGGCCGTCATGAAAGCGTGCCAGCCGCCTTTGTCCGGTGCGTCCTTCTTGGCGCGGCGCGCCAGCAGCGTGGCCCAGTCCGACTGCTGCATGTCGACCTTGAAGCCAGCCGCTTCGAGCTGCTGCTTGGCCACCAGCGGCAGCTTGGCAATCGCGGCCAGGTCGGTCGGGCGCATCAGCACAATCGGCTCGCCCTTGTAGCCGGCGTCAGCCAGCATTTGCTTGGCCTTGGCTGGGTTGGCGGTGCCGGTGTAGATGCCGGTGTTGTCGCTGGCGTAGGGCGTGCCGCAGGGGAAGATGCTCTTGCAAAAGCGGTACATGCCGGGCGCGCCGACCTGGGTTTTCAAGAAGGCTTCCTGACCCATGGCGACCATCGCCGCCTGGCGGATCTTCACGTTGTCAAACGGCGCGTGCAGGTGGTTGAAGCGAAAAATGTACTGCAGGCCGGCCGGCTGGGCGTCCACGATCTGCACGTCCTTGGCGGCTTTGAGCGAGGCGTACTGCTCAAACGTGGGCTGCTCGATGATGTCGACCTCGCCGGCGATCAGCGCGTTGTACTGCGTTTGCGGGTCGCGGATGATGACCCATTCCACGCGGTCGGTGTAGACCACCTTGCCGCCGGTGGTGCCGTCCGGTGCTTCAGTGCGGGGCTTGTATTTTTCGTTCTTGACGTAGACCAGGCGCTCGCCGGGTTTGTAGTCGGCGGTCACGAACTTGAAGGGGCCAGAGCCGATGTTTTCTTTGATCTGCTCGCTGCCCGGTGTGGCGGCAATGCGGGCCGGCATGATGAAAGGCACGTTCGACGAGGGTTTGCCCAGCGCTTCGAGCATCACGCCAAAGGGCTGCTTGAACTTGATGACGAAGGTTTTGGCGTTGGGTGTTTCGTAGCCGTCCAGGCTCTTGGCCATGGACGCCGCCAAAGCTGTCGCGACTGGCCCAGCGCTTGAGCGAAGCCACCACGTCGGCGCTGGTCACTGGCGAGCCGTCATGAAACTCCAGGCCGTCGCGCAGCGTGAAGGTCCAGACCTTGTTGTCTTTGGACGCGCTCCAGGTGCTGACCATCTGCGGCTTGACCTTGCCCGCCAGGTCGGTGCCGAACAAGGTGTCGTAAATCATGTAGCCGTGGTTGCGCGTGACAAAGGCCGTGGTCCAGATCGGGTCCAGGATGGTGATGTTGGAATGCGGCACCACCTTCAGGGTTTTGCCCTGGGCTTGCGCGGCCAGCGGCACGGACAGACTCAGCGCCAGGGCCGCAGCGGCGGCGAGCGTGAACAAAGGACGACGTTTCATGGCAACTCTCCAGTGAAAAATGCAAGCGGATCGAAGTCGCGGCCGGCCCGGCGATGAGCCACCGAACGCCGCCCCTATGATGGAAAAGAATTTGTACTGTAACCATTCCCGCACTGTCCATCAGGGAGTCGCCATGAAAACCCCGTCAACACCCACCGGCCCCGTCACCGACTGGTCGGCCGCCGACTTGTCCCGCGCCATTCATGCGCGGGCTGTGTCGTGCCGCGAGGTGATGCAGGCCTACTTGGCGCGCATCGGCCAAGTCAACCCGCGCTACAACGCCATCGTCAGCCTGCAGCCCGAAGCCGACCTGCTGGCCCAAGCCGATGCCTGCGACGCCGAACTGGCCCCGGGCAAAACAGCCGCGAGCCGGGGCTGGATGCACGGCATGCCGCAAGCGCCCAAGGACTTGGCGATGGTGCGCGGCCTGCCGCTGTCGATGGGCTCGCCCCTGATGCCCACCACAGCGCAGCGCGAAGACGGCTTGATGGCGGCCCGCATGCGCGCCGCCGGTGCTGTGATGATCGGCAAGACCAACACGCCCGAGTTCGGTCTGGGTTCGCACACCTTCAACGAGGTGTTTGGCGCCACTGGCAACGCCTTTGACCCGTCGCGCAGCGCTGGCGGCAGCAGCGGCGGGGCGGCCGTGGCGCTGGCGCAGCGCCTGTTGCCAGTGGCCGACGGCAGCGACTTCATGGGCAGCTTGCGCAACCCGGCGGGTTGGAGCAACGTGTTTGGCTTTCGCCCCAGCCAGGGGCGGGTTCCGATGTGGCCGGCCAGCGACGTGTATTTGCAGCAACTGGGCACCGAAGGGCCGATGGCCCGCACCGTCGAAGACCTGGGCTGGCTGCTCAGCGTGCAAGCCGGCTGGGACGCCCGCACACCCTTGGCTTTGGCGGGGCGACGGGCGCGAGTTTGCACAAGTCGATGCGCTGGCGCTGGCCGGCGTGCGCGTGGGTTGGCTGGGCGACTTGCAGGGCTATTTGCCGCTGGAAGCGGGCATCTTGCCCGTGTGCAGCCAGGCCTTGCAGCGCCTGCAAAATGCCGGCGCCGTGGTGGAAGACGCCACGCTGGGCACCGCCCCCGGCGCGGTGTGGCAGACCTGGCTGGTGTGGCGGCGTGCCTTGGTCGCTTCGCGGCTGGCGCCCTTTTTGGTGGAGCCGGGCCACCGGGCGCGCATCAAGCCCGAAGCCTTGTGGGAATACGACCAGGCGCAGGGCCTGACGGCCACCGAGTTCTTGCAAGCGGGCGCGCAGCGCACGGCGTTTTACCAGCACATGGGCAACTTGCTGCAACGCCACCGTGTGCTGGCCCTGCCGTCCGCGCAGGTCTGGCCGTTTGCTGTTGAACAGCGTTGGCCCACGCACATCGCCGGCCGCGAGATGGACACCTACCACCGCTGGATGGAAGTCGTGATTTACGCCACCTTGGCCGGCCTGCCCTGCGTGACGGTGCCCGCCGGCTTCAACGCGCAAGGCTTGCCCATGGGCTTGCAACTCATTGGCCAGCCGGGGGGAGATTTGGAACTGCTGCAGCTGGCGCGTGCTTATGAAGCGCTGGTGCCTGACTTGCTGGCGGTCCGGCCAAACTAGGCCGAGCTAAGCCGAGCCAAGCCGCGCTAAACCGATTTGCCGCGCGTGAGTTGCAGCGCCGCCAGCGCCATGATCTGCGCGCTGTCCACCAAGTCCTGAATGCCCACGTACTCGTCGGGCTGGTGCGCCAGGTCCAAGATGCCGGGGCCGTAGGCGATGCAGGCGTTGAGCTTGCCGGTACGCACAATGTGTTTTTGGTCGTAGGTGCCGGGGCTGGAGATGTAGCTCGGTTCGCGGCCCAGCACCCGCGCAATGGCTTGCGCCGTGGCCAGCACCACCGGCGCGTCGCGCGGGGTGGCGGTGGGCACAAAGCTCATGATGTCTTGGATGCCGTAGTCAAAGCCGGGCCGCGTGCGCTGCAACTCGTCGAGCATGGCGACGATCTCGGCCTTGACTGCGTCCAGGCTTTCTTCGGCAATGAAGCGGCGGTCCAGCACGGCGCGGCAGGCATGGGCGACCACGGGCGCAGGCAGGTCGCCCGAGGGCCGGCCCTGCGCGTCCAGCGCGTAGTGCTGCTCGACCTGGCCGCCGTGGATGCTGTTGATGTTCAGCGTGCTCACGCGCGCGCCCGGCGGCTCCACCGGCTCGGCTGTGTGGCGCGTGGCCAGCAGCGGCTGCAAGCGCGTTTCCAGCAAATGGATGAACGCGCTCATGTGGTTGATGGCGCTGTCGCCCAAAAAAGGCATGGAGCCGTGGGCAATCCGGCCCCGGGTTTCGACCTGGCTCCACCACACGCCGCGGTGGCCCAGGCAAATGCGGTCCACCCCCAGCGGCTCCGGGATGATGACGTGGTGCACCTTGGGCCGGCTGAAGTAGCCGCGCTCGGCCAAGTAACCCACGCCCGAAAAGCCGCCCGACTCTTCGTCCACGGTGCCGGAAATTTCGAGCGCGCCGGGAAAGGGCAGGCCTTCTTCCAAAATCGCTTCACAAGCGATCACGCTGGCGGCCAGGCCGCCTTTCATGTCGCAGCTGCCACGGCCAAACACCTTGCCGTCTTTCACCTCGCCGCCAAAGGGCGCGGTGGTCCAGCCGGGGCCGGCTTCGACCACGTCGATGTGGCTGTTGAAGTGCACGCATTCGCCGGGGCCGCCGCGGCCTTCGTAGCGCGCCACCACGTTCATGCGCGGGTGCGAGTCTTTGTCGCCGGGGGCGCCCAGCGCGCGGATGTACTCGACCGCAAAACCGCGTTGGCGCAGCCGCTCGCCCAAAAGCCGGGCGCAGGCTTCGTAAGCATCGCCCGGCGGGTTGACCGTCGGGATGCGGATCAGGTCTTGGGTGAGCGCGACGACCTCGTCGCGTTTGGCGGCAATGCGCTGGAGCAGGCGGTCGTGTGGCATGCGCCGCAGTCTAGGCGATCTGGACCGCCAGCGGCTGAGCGTGACCGAGCGTGGCCGTTCAGTTCTGCCGCCAAGGCAGGCCGCGCCAGCGCCAGCCGCCTTGCGTGCCGCGATGGGCTTGCGCGTCGGGGTCACCTTCAAAGCCTTCCAAAATATTGAAAGCTTCCAGACCGAGTTCGGTGGCGCGCTTGGCCGCGGCGATGGAACGCACACCGCTGCGGCACAGCAGCACCGCCTTTTTGCCCGCAGGCACGGCGGCGCGCAAGCCCTCGTCAAAGCCGGGGTTCATGGCCATGCCCGGCCATTGTTTCCAAGCCAGCGCCACCGCGCCAGGCACAAAACCCACCCATTCGCGCTCAGCGTCGCTGCGCACGTCCACCAGCACGGCGCTGCCGGCCTGCACCCATTGCCAGGCCAGCTCGGGGCTGATGTTGCCGGCATAGCCCACGGCAGGCTGCACGGCTGAAGCGGTGTTGGAAGACCCATGGGAAGAGCTGGCGTTCATGCGTTGATTGGCCTTTTGATGAGTGTCTGAACCACGGGGGAAGTGCGCTGGCGCTCCAGCTGCTCGGTAAAAACCCTCTGAGCCCGAGGCTGATATTGAGGGACAGTACTTTGTCAAACAATGTTAACCAGGAGATATCTGATGACCGTTCCGAAGACCTCTGGCCGCCGTGGCTTGCTCAAGGGGGCCGCTGTTGCCGCCGCTGCCGGCGCCGCCATGACCGCGCCCATGCTTGCCAAGGCCCAGACCGGCCCGATTTCCATGCGCTGGCAGAGCACTTGGCCCGCCAAGGATATTTTCCACGAATACGCGCTGGACTACGCCAAAAAGGTCAACGACATGACCGGCGGCGACCTGAAGATTGAAGTGCTGCCCGCCGGTGCCGTGGTGCCGGCGTTTGGTCTGCTCGAAGCGGTGTCCAAAGGCACGCTCGACGGCGGCCACGGCGTGCTGGGCTACCACTACGGCAAGCAAAACGCGCTGGCGCTGTGGAACTCGGGCCCAGCTTTTGGTATGGACGCCAACATGATCCTGGCCTGGCACAAGTACGGCGGCGGCGCCGAGTTGCTGGCCAAGCTGTACGCCTCCATTGGCGGCAACGTGCAGTCGTTCCTGTACGGCCCCATGTCCACGCAGCCTTTGGGCTGGTTCAAAAAGCCCATCACCAAGTCCAGCGACTTCAAGGGCTTGAAGTTCCGCACCAACGGCCTGGCGATTGACCTGTTCACCGCCATGGGCGCTGCCGTGAACGCGCTGCCCGGCGGCGAGATCGTCCCCGCCATGGACCGTGGCCTGCTCGACGGCGCTGAGTTCAACAACGCCACGTCGGACCGTATTTTGGGCTTCCCCGACGTTTCCAAGGTCTGCATGCTGCAAAGCTACCACCAGAGCGCCGAGACCTTCGAGATCATGTTCAACAAGACCAAGTACGACGCGCTGCCAGCCAAGATGAAGGCCGTCATTGCCGGCGCCACCGAGGCCGCTTCTGCCGACATGTCGTGGAAAGCCATCGACCGCTACTCCAAGGACTACATCGAGCTGCAGACCAAAGACAAGGTCAAGTTCTACAAGACCCCCGACACCATCTTGCAAGACCAGCTCAAGATCTGGACCGAGATCCTCGCGAAGAAATCGGCCGAGAACCCCTTGTTCAAGGAAATCGTGGCTTCGCAAAAGGCTTTTGCCGAGCGCGCGGTCAAGTGGGACCAGGACACCAACATCAGCCGCCGTATGGCTGTGAATCACTTCTTTGGTGCCAAGGCCCCAGCGCCGAAAAAAGCGTAAGCAGTTTTCCAGCGCTTTCCTATCAGCCATCCGGACCAAATCCGGGTGGCTGATTTTCTTCTGTAGGGCCTTCAATGCAAAAAATCCTCCTGACCATGGACAAGATCAGCACTGCCGCAGGGCAGTTCTTTTCATGGCTCATCGTCGCGCTGACCTTCATGATTTCGTGGGAGGTGTTCTCCCGTTATGTGCTGAGCAACCCGCACCCCTGGGCCTTTGACGTCATGAGCATGATGTATGGCTCGCTCTTCATGATGGCCGGCGCCTACACCTTGTCCAAGAACGGCCATGTGCGCGGTGACGTGCTGTACGGCTTTTTCCCGCCGCGCCTGCAGGCTGGTCTGGACCTGGCCCTGTACATCCTGTTTTTTATCCCGGGCGTGGTGGCACTGGCTTACGCCGGCTACGGTTATGCCGCCGAGTCGTGGGCCATCAACGAACACTCGAACATCACGGCCAACGGCCCGCCGGTGTACCCCTTTAAAACCATCATCCCGATTGCCGGCGCCTTGCTGCTGGCTCAGGGCTTGGTTGAAATCGTTCGCTGCATCGTCTGCCTGCAAACCGGCGCCTGGCCCTCGCGTGGTCAAGACGTGGAAGAAGTGGACGTCGAAAAACTCAAAGAAATGGTGAACGTGAAAGACGAAGACATTGCCAAGCTGGACACCCTGGCCCCGGCCAAGGGAGCTGCGAAATGAAAAAAGAAATCTGGTTTGGCCTGAGCATCATGGCCGCGGTGGTGCTGGCGGCCTTCTTCTTGTTGCCGCCCGCTGCCGAAATGCAGAACGGCCACCTGGGCCTCTTGATGTTGGCGCTGGTGGTGGTGGCCATCATGCTGGGCTTTCCCACCGCCTTCACGCTGATGGGCATGGGCATGGTGTTTGCCTGGATCGCCTACCGAAGCCAAAACCCTTCGCTGGCCGTGAACCAAACGCTGGACCTCATGGTGCAGCGGGCTTACTCGGTCATGTCGAACGACGTGCTGATCTCGATTCCGCTGTTTGTGTTCATGGGCTACCTGATCGAGCGCGCCAACCTGATCGAAAAGCTGTTCAAGAGCATGCACCTGGCGACAGCCCGTGTGCCCGGTTCCTTGGCAGTGGCGACCATCATCACCTGCGCGATTTTTGCAACCGCCACCGGCATCGTCGGTGCGGTGGTCACGCTGATGGGACTTTTGGCGCTGCCCGCCATGCTGCGCGCTGGCTACAGCGTGCAACTTTCCGCTGGCGCCATCACGGCCGGCGGTTGCCTGGGCATCTTGATTCCGCCTTCGGTCATGTTGATCGTTTACGGTGCCACGGCCGGTGTGTCGGTGGTCAAGCTCTACGCGGGCGCCTTCTTCCCCGGCATCATGCTGGCGACCTTGTACGTGCTGTACGTGGTCGTCTTGGCCAAATGGAAGCCGCACCTGGCGCCGCCCATGTCAGCGCAAGACCGGATCGTGCCGCTGCCGGCTTTTGCCGAAGTGGTGTCCACCAGCGTCAGCAACAAGGTGTTGCCCGGCCTGATCGGTGCCATCAAAGGCAAGCGCAATGCCGCCGTGCCGATGAACGAGTTGCTCAAGCATCTGGGCATCGCGCTGCTGCCGCTGGTGGCGGTTGCGCTCATCATGGGCGGGATTTTTTTGAAGGTCACGGCTCCCGAGCCACTGGAAGAAGTCGCCGGCGTGGTGGCCATGGGCGGCAGCACGGTGGACGCCAGTGACGACGCGACCCCCAGCGTGGGCGGCCTGAGCGAGCCCGAAGAAGCGGGCGGTTTGAAAGCGCCTTCGGAGCCGGCCGGCCTCGAGGCCATGGGCAGCGCCGCTGACGCGGCCAAGGCACCGGCGGCTGTGGCCGAAGCAGCGCCCGAGCCAGTGGCTGCCGCGCCGACGGCGCCGGTGGTGGACCCAGAGCGTGTGCCGGCACCACCCGCCTTCTGGATCGGTTTAGCCAGTTGCGCGGTGGCCTTGGCACTGTTTTACGCCTACTTCAGCTTTGCCCGTCTTGAGATTTTCAAGATGCTGCTGGGCTCTTTCTTCCCGTTGGCGCTGATGATCTTGGCGGTGCTGGGCAGCATTGTGTTTGGCTTGGCCACACCCACGGAAGCAGCTGCCATGGGGTCTTTGGGCGGGCTGCTGTTGGCTGCTGCCTACCGGCGGCTGAACATGGCCGTGCTGCGTGAGTCGGTTTACCTGACGGCAAAAACCAGCGCCATGGTGTGCTGGCTGTTCGTGGGCTCGAGCATCTTCTCGGCGGCGTTTGCGCTGCTGGGCGGCCAGGAGATCATCAACCAGTGGGTGCTGGGCATGGACCTCACGCCGGTGCAGTTCATGATCTTGGCGCAGGTGGTGATTTTCCTGCTGGGCTGGCCGCTGGAGTGGACCGAGATCATCGTGATCTTCATGCCCATCTTCATTCCGCTGCTGCCGCACTTTGGCATTGACCCGTTGTTCTTTGGCTTGCTGGTGGCGCTGAATCTGCAGACCGCCTTCCTCAGCCCGCCGGTGGCCATGGCTGCCTTCTACCTCAAGGGCGTGAGCCCGCCGCATGTGACGCTCAACCAGATCTTTGCCGGCATGTTGCCCTTCATGGCGATTCAGGTCTTGGCCATCGTGTTGCTCTATCAGTTCCCGGCCATCGGTTTGTGGTTGCCGGAAATGCTCTACAAGTAAGACGCTGCGCCTAGCTAAAAAGGACGCCTGCGGGCGTCCTTTTTTTGGGCCCTGGCCGGCTGAAATCCTCCGTTTTCCCGCCAGCCCGCTAAGATTGACGTTTACGTAAACGTCAAGTAAGCCCCAGCGCTTCAGATGGCGCTTTCCAAGAAAGAGACCACGCGATGACCGACCTGTCTGCCGACTACCAAGCGCTTGCCAATTACCGCCCCACGCACAAAGTGCGCTTTGTCACGGCGGCGTCTTTGTTCGACGGCCATGACGCGGCCATCAACATCATGCGGCGCATCTTGCAAGGCATGGGCGCGGAAGTCATCCACCTGGGCCACAACCGCAGCGTGGACGAGGTGGTCACCGCCGCCTTGCAAGAAGACGTGCAGGGCATTGCCATCAGCTCCTACCAGGGCGGGCATGTGGAGTACTTCAAGTACATGGTGGACCTGCTCAAAAGCCGGGGCGGCGAGCACATCCAGGTGTTTGGCGGCGGCGGCGGGGTGATCGTGCCACCCGAAATCCGCGAACTGCACGCTTACGGCGTGGCGCGCATCTTCAGCCCGGAAGACGGCCAAAAAATGGGGCTCGCCGGCATGATCGGTGAGATGGTCATGCGCTGCGACAAAGACCTCACCGGCTTGGCGCCCAAGAACGCCCAGGCCTTGGCCGGCCATGGCGAGATGAACTGGCGCGCCTTGGCGCAACTCATCACCGCCCTCGAAAACGACAAGGCCGACGCCGCCTTGGTCACCACCATTCGCCAGGCCGCCAGCCAGACCAACGTACCGGTGGTTGGCATCACCGGCACCGGCGGGGCGGGCAAGTCCTCGCTCACCGACGAGTTGATCCGCCGCCTGCGGCTGGACCAGCACGACGCCCTGCGCATCGCCGTCATCAGCATCGACCCCTCGCGCCGCAAGAGCGGCGGCGCCTTGCTGGGCGACCGCATCCGCATGAACGCCATCTCGCCCTGGACCACGGCGGGCACGGCCAATGGCGCGCGCGTCTTCATGCGTTCGCTGGCCACGCGTGACTTTGGTTCTGAGATCAGCAAGTCCCTGCCCGACGTGATTGCCGCTTGCAAAGTGGCGGGCTTTGACTTGGTCGTGGTCGAGACCTCGGGCATTGGCCAGGGCGACGCCGCCATCGTGCCGCACGTGGATGTGCCGCTGTACGTCATGACGCCCGAGTTCGGCGCGGCCAGCCAGCTCGAAAAAATCGACATGCTGGACTTTGCCGAGTTCATCGCCATCAACAAGTTCGACCGCAAGGGCTCGCTGGACGCCCTGCGTGACGTGGCCAAGCAGGTGCAGCGCAACAAGGAAGCCTGGACCGTTCCTGCCGAGCAAATGCCGGTGTTTGGCACCATGGCCGCGCGTTTTAACGACGACGGCGTGACCGCGCTCTACCAGGCGCTCAAGGGCCGGCTGGCTGCGCTGGGCTTGCCGCTGACGGCTGGCGCCCTGCCGGCAGTGGCGGTGCGCCACAGCACCAACCAAACGCCGGTGGTGCCGGCGGCGCGCACGCGCTACCTGGCTGAAATTGCCGACACCGTGCGCGGCTACAAAAAGAAAGGCCGCGAACAAGCCGGCCTGGCCCGTGAGATCCAGCAGCTGCGCGCTGCGGCCGCCATGCTGACCATCGGCAAGCCCGACAAGGCCCGCGCGGCAGAAGCCGCCATCGACCTGGCCGTGCAGCGCGAGCAAGTGCAAGACCCGTCGGCCAAAAAGCTGCTGGCCCAATGGCCGCAAATGCAGCAGGCCTACGCGGGCGACGAGTACGTGGTGAAAATCCGCGACAAAGAAATCCGCACCGCACTGACCACCAAGTCGCTTTCGGGCACCACCATCCGCAAGGTGGCGCTGCCGCAGTACGAAGACCACGGCGAAGTGCTCAAGTGGCTGATGCTGGACAACGTGCCCGGCAGCTACCCGTACACGGCAGGCACCTTTGCCTTCAAGCGCGAAGGCGAAGACCCGACCCGCATGTTCGCTGGCGAGGGGGATGCGTTTCGCACCAACACGCGCTTTAAATTGCTCAGCCAGGGCATGCCCGCCAAGCGTCTGTCCACCGCGTTTGACTCGGTCACGCTGTACGGCAACGACCCCGACCGCCGCCCCGACATCTACGGCAAGGTGGGCAACTCGGGCGTGAGCATCGCCACGCTGGACGACATGAAGGTGCTCTACAGCGGCTTTGATTTGTGCTCGCCAAGCACCAGCGTGAGCATGACCATCAACGGCCCGGCGCCCAGCATCCTGGCCATGTTCATGAACACCGCGATTGACCAGAACCTGGACAAGTTCAAGCTCGACAACGGCCGCGAACCCACCGACACCGAAGCCGCCAAGATCCGCCAGTGGGTGCAAGAAAACGTGCGCGGCACGGTGCAGGCCGACATCCTCAAAGAAGATCAGGGGCAAAACACCTGCATCTTCTCTACAGAGTTTTCACTCAAGGTGATGGGCGACATTGCCGAGTACTTTGTGCACCACGGCGTGCGCAACTTCTACAGCGTGTCGATCAGCGGCTACCATATCGCCGAAGCCGGGGCCAACCCGATCAGCCAACTCGCGTTCACGCTGTCCAATGGTTTTACCTTCGTCGAAGCGTATTTGGCACGCGGCATGCACATCGACGACTTCGCCCCCAATCTGTCGTTCTTCTTTAGCAACGGCATGGACCCGGAATACACGGTCATGGGCCGGGTGGCGCGGCGCATCTGGGCCGTGGCCATGAAAGAAAAATACGGCGCCAACGAACGGTCCCAAAAGCTCAAGTACCACATTCAGACTTCGGGCCGCAGCCTGCACGCGCAAGAGATCCAGTTCAACGACATCCGCACCACGCTGCAAGCGCTGATCGCGATTTACGACAACTGCAACAGCCTGCACACCAACGCGTTTGACGAAGCCATCACCACGCCCACCGAAGAGTCTGTGCGCCGCGCCATGGCGATTCAGCTCATCATCAACCGCGAATGGGGCTTGGCCAAGAACGAGAACCCGTCACAAGGTGCGTTCATCATTGAAGAGCTGACCGAGCTGCTGGAAGAAGCCGTGCTGGCCGAGTTCGAGCGCATTGCCGAACGCGGCGGCGTGCTGGGCGCGATGGAAACCGGCTACCAGCGCGGCAAGATCCAAGACGAGTCCATGCACTACGAGATGCTCAAGCACACCGGCGAGCTGCCCATCATCGGCGTGAACACCTTTCGCAACCCGCACGGCGAGCAGGTGCAAGACAAGCTGGAACTGGCCCGCTCGACCGACGAAGAAAAGCAAAGCCAGCTTGAGCGTCTAAAAGCCTTTCACGCGCTGCATGCCCACGAGTCACCGGCCATGCTCAAACGCCTGCAGCAAGCCGTGATCGACAACCACAACGTCTTTGACGTGCTGATGGACGCGGTGCGCGTGTGCTCATTGGGCCAGATCACCAACGCCTTGTTCGAGGTGGGTGGGCAGTACCGGCGCAATATGTGAGGTGATGGCCCGCCCTGAAGACAGGGGGCGGGCCTGAGCGAAAACTACCAGCGGGGCAGGATCAGCCCGCTAAGCCCACAAACATGTTCTGCACGTCGTCGTTGGCGTCAATGGCGGCTAAGAAGGCTTCGACTTCTTCGAGTTGCTCGGCGCTCAGCGTGGCCGGGTCCACTGGGTTCTTGGCTTTGTAGCCGAGCTTGGCCGACAGCACCGTGAAACCTTGGGCCGGCAGGGCGCGGCTGACGAGGTCTAGGTCGGCGGGCTCGGTCAGGAACAGCGTGGTGCCTGGCTCTTCGCCGGCTTCCAGGTCTTGCGCACCGGCTTCGATGGCGGCCATGTCGGCGTCGGCGCCGGCTTGGGCGGGTTCGGCTTCGATCATGCCGACGTGGTCAAAGTCCCAGGCCACCGAGCCGGACGTGCCGAGTTGGCCTTTGCGGAACAGCACGCGCATTTCGGGGGCGGTGCGGTTGACGTTGTCGGTCAGGCATTCGACCATGACGGCCACGCGGTGCGGCGCGTAGCCTTCGTAGATGACGTGTTCAAAGTTGACCGCATCGCCCGTGAGACCCGCACCTTTTTTGATGGCGCGGTCCAGCGTGTCTTTGGGCATGGAGACTTTGCGGGCTTGCTCGACCAAGAGCCGCAGGCGTGCGTTGGCCGCCGGGTCGGCGCCGCTGCGGGCGGCAATCATGATGTCTTTGGACAGTTTGCCGAAAACGCGACCTCGGGCGTTGGCCGCGAGTTCTTTGCCTTTTGCTTTCCATTGCGCGCCCATGAGGTGCTCCTTAGCTGGTGGTTGGCGCCTCAGGCGCGCGGGTTCAAAACGGTCAAACTCAAAACAGTCCAACGCGACGACGAAGCAGGGGCGATGCCCATAAAAAAAGCGACCCGGGCGGATCGCTTTGTCTGGAACTGCCTGACCGCGAGGCCGGGCGGTTCCCTGGCAGATCAACCGCCTTTGTGCGGGCGCTTGCCTGGGTTCTTTTTGCTGCGGGTCCAGGTGCCACGCTCAAGGCTGACCTTCTGGCCGCGGCCGGCGGTACGGGTCATGCCGGGAGCCGGCACGGGTTTTGGCGCGCAGATGTCGGCTTCGACGCGGATTTTCTTGGACATGGAGGACTCCGGGTTAAAAAATAGCTGAATCAGCGATTTTATGCCAAGGCGGGGCGGGCCCGGCGGGCTTTGTTCGTGGCTGATTGTTGTGGCGCTCGAAGGTGGGTCCGAGGTGGGCCCAGCCGGCCACCCCAGGGCTTTGTCAGTTGGTCTTGGCCAAGGGCAGATTCAGCAGCAAATTTTGGGGTTTGAGCCGAAAGCTTTGCTGGCTGTTCATCATCAGCCCCAGGTACACCGGCTTGCCTGCCACGTCGGCGCGCATGTCCAGCGGGTTGGCAAACTCCAGCTTGAAGAGGCTCAGCAGCCGGGCCAAGCGGTCTGGCGCGACCTCGTGGCCCAGGTACAGGTCGTTGAGCAGCGCGCTGGCCTCGACGTCCAGACCCACGTGCCAGCGCCAGCCGGTGTCTTCTACCTGGGGCAGCGGGGTGATGCGGACCTCCACGCCCAGCAAATGCCGCACCCAGCGGCGCAGCACGCTGGCCAGCGCTTTGAGGCCGGAGCGCGCGCGCGTCATGGTCAGCACCAGGCCGTGACTGAGGTCGTTTTGCACTTCGTGCGTGAGGTCCAGCAGGAAATGGTGGCGCTCGGGCTGCGCCGCTTGCTGCCAGTAGGCCGGCGCGTTGTCGTCGCCGAGCACCTGCACCGTGACTTCGCGCAAAGGCGCTTTGGCCTCGGCCAGCAAGCGGCCAATATCGCCCAAGCCGCCGGTGTCTTGCAGCATGTCCAGCGTGGCTTGGTCGCCCGCCAAAATTTGCCCTTTGTCGATGGCCACGCGTTGTGGGCGAAACAGCATTTCGGCGGCGCGCACCTCATACGCATCTTCGCTGTCGGCCAAGATGCCGCGCGCGATGGCTTGCGCCACCAAGTCCACAAAGAGCGGCGGCAAGTCAGTGATGCCGCGCTGGAACCAGCCGAGGTAACAGGCTTCCAGCGTGCCAGCGGCCAGCAGGTCGTCGCGGAAGCGCAGGAAATAGGCGTAGCTTTGGCGAGCGTCCTCGTCGCGCACGGCGGCCAGGTCGGCGGGCGCTACGGCGCGCTGCGGGTTTTTGAGCAGGGCTTCATGCAGCCGCCGCTCGTCGCGGCAGGACTCGGGCAGCAAGGCCAGTTCAGGCCGGGCCAAAAACCCGCGCCAGTAGTCGTCGGTGGGGGCGAGCCAGCCTTGGGGCGTGGCGAGGAGTTGGGCAAAGCCGCAGGAAGGCCAAAAATCTTGCATGGGCATGATCGTCGCACAAGCGCCGACGCGGCCCGCAAATCACCAGGGCAGGGTTTGGCCTCGGTAGTCGACCAACTGCCCGCTGTGCGCCGCCGTCAAAGCGCCCAGCACGCCGAGCAAGTCGCGAGCCGCTTCTGGCGCGGGCCGCACGGCCAGGCCGGTCTTGGCAAAGGGTTGGGACAAGGCGGTGTCCACCGTGCCGGGGTGCAGCGCCATGCAAACGGCGTCGCGGTTGCGGCGCGCCAGTTCAATGGCCGCTGTTTTGACGAGTTGATTGAGCGCGGCTTTGGAGGCGCGGTAGCCGTACCAGCCGCCCAGCGCGTTGTCGCCAATGCTGCCCACTTTGGCTGACACAAAGCCGGCCACCGCCCGGCCTTGGCGCGGCAGCAGCGGCAAAAAATACTTCATTACCAAGGCCGGGCCAATGGTGTTGATGCGAAAGACATGGGCCAGGTAGTCGGCGTTCAGATGGGTCCAGCTGCGCTCGGGCTGGCCCTGCTCGCCATGCAAAAAGCCGGTGGCCACGACCAGCAGGCGAAGCGGCAAGCCTTGCTGGGTGCACTGCTCGGCGGTCCAGGCCGCGGCGGCGGCGATGCTGGCTTCGTCACCATAGTCCAGCGGCGGTAGGCTGCGCCGGCTCAGCGCCAGCGTGGGCTGCGCGTTGGCGCGCAGCTGTTCCACCAAGGCCGCGCCCAGCCCACCGCCCGCGCCTATCACCAGCGCCAAACCGGGGTCTTGCGCGGCGGCGGGGTTCACGCGCTGCCGTCCATCAGGCGAACGCGCACGCTCTTGCCTTTGATGCGGCCCACCGACAGCTTGTGCACGGCCTGCGCGGCAATGGCCCGGTCTACCGCCACGTAGGTGGAGTATTCGTTGACGTTGATCTTGCCGACCTGCTCGCGTGTGAAGCCGGCCTCGCCGGTGAGCGCGCCCAGCACGTCGCCGGCGCGGATTTTTTCTTTGCGGCCGCCGACGATTTGCAGCGTCTGCATGGGCGGCACCAGCGGCTCGGGGCTGGCCGCCACCAGCTCGTTCAGCGCGTGCCATTCAGATTCGGCTTGCTGCAGTTGCTCGATCTTGCCGACCGAACCCATCTCGTCCATGCTGGCCAGGCTGATGGCCCAGCCCTCGGCGTCGGCGCGGCCGGTGCGGCCGATGCGGTGCACATGCACTTCAGCGTCTGGCGTCACGTCGACGTTGATGACCATTTCGAGCTGGTTGATGTCCAGCCCGCGTGCGGCCACGTCGGTGGCGACCAGCACCGAGCAGCTGCGGTTGGAAAATTGCACCAGCACCTGGTCGCGCTCGCGCTGCTCCAGCTCGCCGTACAGCGCCAGGGCGCTGAAGCCCTGCGCCTTCAGCACTTCGACCAAGTCGCGGCACTGCACCTTGGTGTTGCAAAAAGCCAGCGTGCTGCCGGGGCGGTAATGGTTGAGCACGCGGGACACCACGTCCAGCCGTTCGTTTTCGCGCACCTGGTACCAGCGCTGGCGGATCTTGCCGGGCTCGTGCCGGGTTTGCACCGTGATGGTCTGCGGCTGGCGCATGAACTGCTGGCTCAGCTTGGCAATGCCTTCGGGGTAGGTGGCTGAAAACAGCAAGGTCTGGCGCTCGGCCGGGCACTGGCGGGCGACGGTGGCGATGTCGTCAAAAAAGCCCATGTCCAGCATGCGGTCGGCTTCGTCCAGCACCAGGGTTTGCAAGCTGCTCACGTCGAGGTGGCCGCGTTCGAGGTGGTCCATGATGCGCCCAGGCGTGCCCACCACAATGTGCGCGCCGTGCGCCAAGCTGGCGGTTTGCGCGCGCAGCGGTACACCGCCGCAGAGCGTGACGACTTTGATGTTTTCTTCGGCCCGGGCCAGACGCCGGATTTCCGTGCTCACTTGGTCGGCCAGCTCGCGTGTGGGGCACAGCACCAGCGCCTGCACCGCAAAACGCCGGGCATTGAGGCGGGCCAGCAAGGCCAGGCCAAAGGCGGCGGTCTTGCCGCTGCCGGTCTTGGCTTGGGCAATCAGGTCTTGGCCGAGCAGCGCCACCGGCAAACTGGCCGCCTGAATGGGCGTCATGCGCAGGTAGCCAAGCTGCTCCAGGTTGCTCAGAACGTGGGGCGGGAGGGTGAGCGAGGCGAAGTCGTCGGCAGCGGGGGAGGTGGAAGTCATGGCGCCGATTATCGGCCGTGCTCACCTCCAGCGCGGCTGCAAGCTGCCTCAGCGCCGTGCGAGTTCGCTGCTGGCCTGCGCTGAAAAAGCGGGGCCTTCGTACACAATTTTCCAGACGGGGCCTTCTTTGGCCCAGTAAAGACGCCACAGTCCTTGTTCGCTGCTCGTGTCTTGCAGCGTCACGATCAGGTGGTCGTCCTGGTCCTTCCAGCGGAAGATGGATTTGAGCTGGCCCTTCAGCGGTTGGCTTTGCGCTTTGGCGTGCGCGCTGAGTTGGGGCCACCAAAAAGCCAGGTTCCTGTCGCTGCGTTGAAAGCGTGCGCTGTAGTGGGCTTTGAGCGCCGCTTCCGAACCCTGTTGCCCGTCTTGGTGCCAGCGCTCCAGCGTGGGCAAAAAGGCGTCGCGCTCGGCCGCCAGTGTGGCGGGTGCAGCCCATTCGAGCTGGTGGGCCATGACGATGGGCGCGCCGCGCAGCGCTGGCATTTCCAGGAAGCGCTTCATGTCCGCGTTGCTCAAAATAATGCAGCCGTCCGAGTCCAGCGGCGGGCGTGAATACTGCGCCTTGGGTGTGCCGTGCAGCCAGATGCCGCTGCCCGTCTTGCCGCGTAAATAATCCAACGCGTTGGGGTAGCTCAGCGTCAGCGCGCCTGAGCCGTAAAGGTCGGGCAGCTGGCGGTTGGCGGGTTTGTTGCCGATGAAATAAACGCCCTCTGGCGTTTTGGCGTCGCCCTCCACCTGCTTGCCCACGCCCTTCAGGCCGGCAGTGATGTAGAGGTCAGACGCCAGCGCTGGCTGTGCTGACCCGGTCTGTGGGTTGGCGAACAGATAAAGCCGCGACTTGGAAATGTCGACCGCCACGGCATAAGGTTGGTCGGCTGCCAGCTGCAAAAACTGGCGTGGCAACCAACCCGTTGGCGCGGGCGGATTGGTGCTTTGGCGCCGCTGGCGAAGCTCCTGCAAAAGAGCGTCCAACCGACTTTGCGCTGCGGCGGCTTTGTCACCCGACGCGAGGGTGGCCTCGGGCACGAAAGGCTGGTTCAGGCTCAGGTTGAGCAGTTCGGCATAGACCAGCTGGCCGAGCTGAAAGTGGGGGAACTGCGCGGTGAGTTGCGCGGCGCGCGCCAGCGCTTGCTGGTGAAGGCCTTGTTGCTCGTCGTCGTACAGGTCCAGCAAAAGCGCCTCGGCATCTGGTTGGGTGTTCGAGGCGAAAGATGTCTTGGTATGGGCGCGCAGTGGCGCTGCCGGCGCCGCCGTTCCACCCCAGCCCAGCCAGGCGACCGACAAGCTGGCGACGAGCACCAGGCCTGCGGTCGCCATCACAGCTTTGTGGCTCAGCCACCTTATCCAAGGCTTCGGCTGGTACGCCGTGTTGGCGCTGCCTGCTGGCTCGGCCGAATACCCCAGGCTCACGAGGCTTTTTCCCGAACGATGAGCCAACGCCCGCCGGTGTTGACCAAGTCCAGCGTTTTACGCGTGGTGGTGTTGAGTCCGTCGGACTCGTATTGCTGCTCCAGTCTGACCTGCGCTTGGTTGCCTTTGATTTCAGTTTGCAAACGGCTGAGCGTCACGCGGATGAACTTGCGCTGCTCAATGCGAAGGCGGCGGTCTTTGGCCCAGCTGGCGCGGGTTTGGCGATTAGCCGGTTCAAAGTTGGGCGCGTAAGCGCTCAGGTATTGGTCGACGTCTCGCTTGCTCCAGGCGCCGGCCCAGGCCTTGACGGCCTTGTCGACGGCGGCGGACTCGGCCGCCGCAGAGTTGTTGCTGGCTGGCGCAGTCGTTGGCGCGGGTGGTGGCGCCGGCGTTGGCACTGCGACCACGGCTGGGGCCGGCTTGGCTGCGGGGCTGGGTACAGGGGCAGCCGGTTCAGGCTTGGACGGTGGCTTGGGCGCGGAAGCCACTGGCGCTGCGATTGGCGCAGAGGCCGGTGGCACTGCTGGCGCGGGAGGTACCGCCGCCGGCGTGGCTTGCGCCACGACGACGGGCGCGGCCCAAGGCTTGGCCTCGGGCGCGTTGGGTGTGCCCACCGCCGACAAGGTGATCAGTCCGCTCGGGCCCGCAAGCTTGGCTCCGTCTTCTAGGCGAAAGGCGCGCGCATAGGCTTGCTTGGCCAGGCGGGCGTTCAAGTCCATCAGGTTCTTGTGCGAGGCGGCGTAGCTCGGCAGTGTTTGCAGGGCGCGTTCAAACGCCGCCTTGGCCAGGTCGAGATCGTTGCGCTCGGCGTACAGCACACCCAGGTTGTTGTGCGGCTCGGGCAGCTCAGGGTAGTCAGCGGCGAGCTTTTTGAAGGTCTCGATGGCCTTGTCTTTTTGCCCGCTTTGCGCTTGGAGGACGCCCTCGAGCAGCCGCAGGTTGACGTCCTTGGGGCTGCGTTGCAATGCGGACTTGAGCAGCTGCTGGCCTTGCGCAGTTTGCCCCGACTGCATGGCTTGATGAATCAAGTCTTGCTCTGGCGTCTTGGCATGCAGCGCTGCCGAGCCCAGCAGCGCCGCCAGCAGCGCCGCTTGGCAGGCAGCCAGCAAACAACGAGTCGGACGGCAAGCGTCAAGGCGGGCAACAGCGGGGCTCATGAGAAAGTGGGGCGGCAAGGGGTTCAACGAAGAGGGGGCGGCAACATGGCCGGACGGCTGAGGTACCGCCCAGTAGTTCGCGACAAAAATGCGTGATCTTCAAATTTTATACGTTGAGGGTCAATCAACTAGACTCTTTAGTACTGGGCGGCGTTGCATGGTCAACTCGTTTTTGATAACTTTGTGCAGGGCGAGCTGGTTTTTGCCTTGGCCTTGTTTTGATTCCTGACAGGACGATTTCAATCATGATTTCTTTTTCATCGGCTCGCTCCTTCGGGGCCACCCTGGCCTTGGCTTGTTTCAGTGTGGGTGTCGTGGACGCGCAAGTGGTGACTCCGCCATCCGAGGTGTCCGAGGCGTTTGAGCAAGGCGTACGGGCCTTTCAGGCCGGGCGTATGGCCGATGCGCGACTCCTGTGGGTTGAGTTGCTCAAGCAGCACCCCGGGCGCCCCGAGCTGCTCAACAACTTGGCCGTGCTGTACAGCCGAAGCGGCGACAGCCAACAAGCCGGCCAATTGCTCGCCAAGGCCGCCGCGACCCCACCTTATTACGCGTCTATCACCTTGAATGTGCAGCGCTTCAAGGCCCCCGGAGACGCCCCACCTGAGTTGCTGCTCATTCCCGAATTGCCGCGACCCGGGGTCACGGTATCCAAGCTCGGCTCAGCGCAGGAGCGACGTCAAGTCTCGCGGATCAGTGAGCTCATGGCCTCGGTCAAGCGAGCCGAGCAGCAACGGCTGGCGCTGGCGGACGATTCGTTGGTCGCTCCGGCGCCAGCCTCCACCGATGCGACAGAACGCAAGTCCAAGCGCGTCGCAGCCGTCGATCCAGAGCTTGCCAAGGCATTGGAGCAGTGGCGAGCCAGTTGGGAAAAACGAGAAGTGCCGAGCTATTTGAGTTGGTATGCCGCTGACTTCACGCCGGCCTCAGGGATGAGCCGCGCGGATTGGGTGAAGCAGCGGCACGCCCGTCTGAGCGCAGCCAAACGCATACAAGTGTCGGCCAAAGTCAACCGCAGTGAACCCGGGCCGCTGCCCGACAGCCAATGGCTCTACACCACGCAGCGTTACAAAAGCGCGGTGTTTCAAGACGTGGCTGAGAAGTCCATGCTCTGGGTCAAGACGCCTGATGGTGGGTGGCGCATTCTGCGAGAATTGACCGGACTTCCTGCCCAGGGAGGCTGAGCCCCAACGGCCGACCTGTCGTCGGCTACCCAATCCTTCATCGACAGCACCCATGCCCACTTTTGACTTTGATCTTTTGGTGGTGGGTGGCGGCAGCGGCGGCGTGCGCGCCGCCCGCATGCACAGCTCAACGCGGCGCGCGTGTGGGCCTGGCTGAAGCCGGTGCCATGGGCGGCACCTGTGTGAATGTGGGCTGCATCCCCAAAAAGCTCTACAGCTACGCGGCCAGTTACGCCGACGCGTTTGAAGAGTCGCACGGCTTTGGCTGGCAAGGCCCGGCGCCGCAGCTCGACTGGGGCTTGCTCAAGACCCACCGCGCTCGCGAGATCACACGCCTGAACGGCGTTTACGCTCAGCTGCTCAAAGGCTCGGGCGTGCAGATCATGGCCGGCTGGGCCACGCTCACCGACCCGCACACGGTCTTGGTGCAGGGCCAGTCCCTACACGGCCCGCTCGATCCTGATCGCCACCGGTGGCACACCGAGCGTGCCGCCAGTGGCGGGCGCCGAACACGTCATCAGCTCAGACGACATCTTTGATTTGCCGACGTTCCCTCAGCGCTTGCTGGTGGTGGGCGGCGGCTACATCGCTTGCGAATTTGCCTCCATCTTTCAGGGGCTGGGCGCCCAGGTCACCCAGCTCTACCGGGGCGAGCAAGTGTTGCGGGGCTTTGACGACGAGGTGCGCGCCTTCATTGCGAGCGAAATGCGCAAGCATGGCGTGGACTTGCGCTTGCAAGCCGATGTGGCTGCCATCAGCCGCGGGGCCAGTGGCTTGCAGGTGCAGCTGACCGATGGCAGCACGGTCCAAGCCGATGCGGTGCTCTACGCCACCGGACGCGTGCCCAAGGTGCGCGGCCTCGGCTTGGAAGCGTTGGGTGTGGCGCAAAAGAGCGACGGCGCCATCGACGTCAATGCGCAGTACCAAAGCTCGGTGCCGTCCATCTACGCCTTGGGCGACGTGACGGCTCGTGTGCAACTCACGCCGGTGGCACTGGCCGAAGCCATGGTGTTGGTAGACCATTTGCTCGGCCCGGCCGTGGGCAAGGTGCAGCGCGAGATGAGCTACGAGTTGATCCCCACCGCCGTGTTCACGCATCCCAACATTGGCACCGTCGGCTGGACCGAGGCCCAGGCGCGCGAGCGCTGCGGCGCCGTGCGCGTTTACCGCAGCGAGTTCAAGGCGCTGCGCCACACCCTCAGCGGCAGCACCGAGCGCACCTTCATGAAGCTGGTGGTCGACGACGCCAGCGACCGTGTGGTGGGCCTGCACATGGTGGGCGCAGAAGCCGGCGAGATCGTGCAGGGCTTTGCCGTGGCCATGAAAGCCGGCGCCACCAAGGCCGTGTTTGACAGCACGCTGGGCATTCACCCCACGGCGGCGGAAGAGTTTGTGACCATGCGCGAGCCGGTTAGCTATTGATGACTTTTAGAGGAGGACGTTTTTGATGCTGCACCCAGCCCCGTTTTCGCCGCCCACCCGCCACACCGATGCTGAGGCCGCGCTGGCCCAGGTCCAGCTGATTTACGAGCAGCAGATCGACCACTTGCGCCGTAGCATGCAGCGCTATGTGGCGGGCGACGACTGGGCTGGCCGTGCCCGTGCTTGCTACCCGTACGTACGGGTGCACACGGAAACCGTGGCGCGGGCAATTTTGGAAACGCCCGATGTGTCGCAGCTGAGCTACGGCTTTGTGGCGGGCCCGGGCACGTTTGACACCACGCTCACCCCGGCCCGACCTGTACGCGACGTATTACTTGGAGCAGTTCAAGCTGCTGCTGCAAAACCACTCGGTCGAACTGGAGGTGGGCACCAGCGAGCAGCCGATCCCGGTGCATTTCTCATTTGCCGAGCATGACCACATTGAAGGCCACCTGAGCGCCGAACGCCGCATGCTGATGCGCGACGCCTTTGACTTGCCTGACCTGGCCGCCATGGACGATGGCATTGCCAACGGCACGTACGTGCCCCAGCCGGGCCAGCCGCAACCGCTGGCGCTGTTCACCGCCGCTCGCGTGGACTATTCGCTGCAGCGGCTGCGCCACTACACCGGCACTTCGCCGGAGTGGTTTCAAAACTTTGTGCTGTTCACCAACTACCAGTTCTACATCGACGAGTTTGTGCGCCTGGGCCACGAAGAAATGCGCCGCCCGGACAGCCCTTACATTGCTTTTGTGGAGCCCGGCAACGTGGTCACCCGGCGCACCGGGCTGAGCGTGCAACTCGGCGACGAGCTGGGCGTGGCACCGCCGCGTTTGCCGCAAATGCCGGGCTACCACCTGCTGCGCGCCGACCGTTCCGGCATCAGCATGGTCAACATTGGCGTGGGTCCGGCCAACGCCAAAAACATCACGGACCACATTGCCGTGCTCAGGCCGCACGCTTGGATCATGTTGGGCCACTGCGCCGGTTTGCGCAGCAGCCAGCAGCTGGGCGACTACGTGCTGGCCCATGGCTACGTGCGCGAAGACCACGTGCTGGACGAAGAACTGCCGCTGTGGGTGCCGATTCCCGCCCTGGCCGAAATTCAAAAGGCCTTGCAGCAAGCGGTGGAAGATGTCACGCATCTGCAAGGCCCAGACCTCAAGCGCATCATGCGCACCGGCACGGTGGCGTCTACCGACAACCGCAACTGGGAACTGCTGCCGGGCAACCAGCCGCAGCGGCGCTTCAGCCAGAGCCGGGCGGTGGCGTTGGACATGGAAAGCGCGACGATCGCCGCCAATGGTTTTCGCTTCCGGGTGCCTTACGGCACGCTCTT
Source organism: Lepidurus packardi (assembly GCA_023053545.1). Classification (NCBI taxonomy): domain Eukaryota; kingdom Metazoa; phylum Arthropoda; class Branchiopoda; order Notostraca; family Triopsidae; genus Lepidurus; species Lepidurus packardi. The sequence continues at coordinate 26,947 of JAKZAN010000197.1, forward strand.
GTGCGTGAGCGACAAGCCGCTGCACGGCGAGATCAAGTTGCCCGGCATGGCCAACCATTTTTACCGCGAGCGTGTGGACCAGCATTTGCGCATCGGCATCCGAACCGTGGAGCTGCTGCGGGACCAGGGTTCCAGCCAGTTGCATAGTAGAAAGTTGCGCAGTTTTTCAGAAGTGGCCTTCCAATAGCCGCAATAATGACGACTTTTTCAGGATCACCATGACCGACACCGTTGCACTCACGGCTGCTTTTGAGCAAGCCCTGGCCAATTCCAAAAACCTCACCGAGCGCCCAGACAACGCGACGCTGCTCAAGCTCTACGCGCTCTACAAGCAGGGCAGCCAAGGCGACAACGCCGAAACACGGCCCGGCTTCAGCGACTTCGTGGCCCGCGCCAAGTGGGACGCCTGGACCGCTTTGCAAGGCAGCCCGCGCGAAGTGGCGATGCAGCAATACATCGACCTGATCGCTTCGTTGGACTGAGCCTGATCAGGCCGCTGACGCAGGTGCCCCGCCCATCAGGCGGTCCAGGTTCTTGCTGATCTCGGCCTCGATCTGACCCTTGAAAGCACTGAACATGAAGCCCAGCTGGGCTTGCAGTTCGAACTGCCCGTCGCTGATCTGCAGCGTGCCGCTCATGCCTGGTCGGCTGAATTGCACGGCGTCAGCGTCCAGGCCTTCTTGGTAGGTGCAGCTCAGGCCGAATTTTTCCTCGGCCTGGCTCACCCACTGGCGGGCGGTTTGGCGGGCTTGGGTCAAGCCCATTTGGTGCGCGCGGGCGATGCGAATTTCAGCCATGGGCAACAGTGCTTTCCATCAAAAAACGATTCAAACTGGGCCATTGATCCATGCGCCCAGGCTCGTCTATTTTGCCCCGTGGGCGCCGTCATCGGCCGTGTTGGACCGTGTTCGTTCCAAAGCGGCGGCTTGCTTGAGCGTTGCGTGTCGCAGGGCCTGGGGCTGGCTGGCCAGCGCTTGGACGGCCGCGTAAAAGCGCGGCCAATCCTGGCCTGTCGAGGCGAACAAGGCTTGGAAGCCAGGCACTAAATCGTCGTATTCCGCCAGCGCGCCTAATGACGCGTTGTTGACCTGCGCCACCCAGCGGTCGTAGCCCGGGTAGCCGTCCCAAGTGCTGCGCAGCTCGGCGTACTGCTGGCGAAAGCGCGCCAGCGCTTGCTGCTTGGCCGCTTGCGTCTGGCCGGCTGGCGCGGGCTTGGCGTACAGCGCGGTCAACTCAGCGCGCAGCGCCAGGGCGAGGGCCTTGAACTGCTGGCGCCGGCCGTCGTAGCGTGCATAGTCTTCACGCGCTGCAGCGCTCGACTCGCTGCGCAACCAACGCTCGCCGCCCAGCCGCTCGACGGCTGAGGCAAAGGACTCGTTGAACGCGGTGTCGCCCGGCGCGTAGACCACTTGGTGCGCCAATTCATGAAAGATCAGCCGCGCCAACTCGCCTTCGGGGTAGCCAATGAAGGTGCTGAGCAAGGGGTCGCCGCCGGCCCAGTTCATCCAGCCCAGCGTGGAATAGGCCGGCACGGGGTAGGCCCCGGCATCCAAGCCTTGGGCCGACAGCTGCGCCGCTTCTTGTCGGGCCTGGCCTTCGTCGAAATAGCCCTTGTAGCTCACGCAACCCGTGACCGGAAAGCACCAGCGCTCCAGCGTGAGTGACAAGGCCGGTGCAGCCACCACGTTCCAGACGGCGGCGTTGCGCCCCAGGTCGGCGTAGCGCTGGTAGCTGGCGTTGTCGGGCAGGTGCAGCGACTGCACGGCAAAGCGGCGAATGCGTGTGGCCAGCGCCAAGCGTTCGCGCAGCTTGGCGGGCGTGCGCACGTCCTGCAACCAGTCGTCCACGGGTCGTGCGGCCTGCATCAGGCTCAGGTGACCGCTGACCGACTGCCAGTAATACGCAGCGCTGGAGCAGGCGCCCAGCAGCAAGGTGGCGGCCAAGCCCAGCCCAAGCCGCAGCGCGCGGTGTTTTTGTGTAAGAGCTGCGCCCAAAATTTGTTGCTGAGCCGGTCCCACACAGGCTGAGCGGTCTGCCGGCGCGGAGCCGACCGCATGCGGCTTGCACGTCGATGAGCGTGCCCCCCGGCCTTGGATGCCCAGCTTGGTTGCGACGTGCAGATGCCAAAAACTCATGCTTTATTTTGGCGTAAGGTGGGCGGGCTTGCCTGTTGGCTTTGTGGCTTTTTGTGGGGTAACCCGTGGCGTCTTGCTGTTTTGGTTTTTTCTTCGCTGGCCTGGTGCGGGCCTGACGGGAAATGCAGGGCGTTACGGTTGAGATGTCGGCCTCTGAGCTGCTGCGGCTCATGCGGCCGGAGCAGTGGGTCAAGAATTTTTTTGTAGGGGCCGGCTTGGCATTTGGCGGGCACTGGCTAGACGTGTCACTGGCTTGGCAAGTGCTGCTGGCCTTTTCGGCGTTTTGCGCCATGTCCAGTGCGGTCTACATCGTCAACGACTGGCAAGACCGCCGCACCGATGCCTTGCATCCGGTCAAGCGCCACCGGCCGCTGGCGGCCGGGCGGGTCAGCGTGAAAGCCGCTGGCATCTTAGGCGCAGCGCTCGTGCTGTTCACGGTGGTGCTGGCGCACCACAACCCGGCGCTGCTGCTCTTGCTGGCGCTGTACGGCGCGGTGAACCTGGCGTATTCCAACGGCCTGCGGCAGGTGCCCGTGGTGGACGTTTGCCTGATCGCTTCAGGCTTCATCTTTCGGCTGTTGGCCGGTACCTGGGCGGTGGGCATAGCGCCTTCGCGCTGGCTTTTGCTGACCGGTATTTTTGTGGCGCTGTTTTTGGGCTTTTCCAAGCGCAAGGCCGAAAGCTTTCGCGCGGCCGCCAGCCAGCGCGCCGTGATGGCGCTGTACCCGCCCGCGCTGCTCGACACCTTCATGGCCTCGACCATGACGGCCAGCATCACCACCTACAGCCTGTTTGCCACCAGCCCAGAGGCTCTGGCGCAGCACGGCGAGCGGCTGGTGTACACCGTGCCTTTGGTGATCTTTGGGCTCTTGCGCTACACCTTGCAGGTGCATCGCGGTTGGGGCGAAAACGTGGCGCGCGACATCTGGCGTGACCGCTGGATCGTCGCCGCTGCGGCGATCTGGGTGGCGGTCTTGTGGGGCTGGCCCGCATGAGGCCACCGGCTGTTCGCTGGGCACGGCCGATCGCCTCGGCTGCTTCCAGGCCTGCGCCCTGCATTCCCGCAGATTTGCAGCGTTGCTTGTGCGTGGCCGGCCTGGGCTCGTTGCTGTGGCGGCTCTGGCTGGCCAGCGTGTTCCCCGTCACCGGTGACGAGGCCTTTTTTTACTGGTGGGGCGTTTACCCGCGCTGGGGCTATTCGGACCACCCGCCCATGGTCGGCTGGTGGATAGCGGCCATGCGCTGGCTGGCCGGCGACAGCCTGCTGGCGATTCGCGCGCCGGCCGTGGTGTTGCCGCTGCTGGTGGGGGCCGCGCTGGCCTGGGCGCTGGCGCCGCTGGACCGCGTGCGCGCAGCGGGCGTGGCGCTGCTGGTGTGGTTGGCGCCCATCAACTGGCTGAACATGCTGATCACCACCGACACGCCTTTGGTGTTCTGGTCGGTGTTGTCGGCCGCCGCCTTGCTGCGCGCCGAACAGCGCCCGCAGCTCGACGGCCGTGCCTGGGCTGGGTACGCCGCTGCGGGTGTGCTGTGGTCTTGCGCTTTTTTGTCTAAGTACTTTGCGGTGGTGCTGGCGTTGACCTACGCGGTGTACGCCGTCGGCTGGCGGCGTGATCGCTGGCGCGCCTACCTGCTGCTGGCGCTGTGCGCCTTGCCGGGCCCGTTGATCAACGTCTGGTGGAACATGGGCCACGGCTGGCCCAACATCATGTTCAACCTCTACAACCGCCACGAAGGTGCGCACTTTGCCTGGCGCCAGCCGCTGTTGTATGCGCTGGTGCTGGCTTACTTGCTGACGCCGCCTGCACTGTGGCTGGCGTGGCGTGAACGGCGCGCCTGGCGGGGCTGGGCGCGGGCTCAGCCGCTGCTGGCTTGCTTGGTGCTGGTGCCGGTGCTGTTTTTTGCTTTGCTGTCCATCAAGAAGGTGGTGGGCCTGCATTGGCTGCTCTCGTTTTACCCTTTCGCCTTGGCCGCGCTGGCCTGGGTAGCCAGCCCTCGCCGGCTCCGGCGCTGCGCCTGCGGCATGGCGCTGCTGGCTGCTCTGCAAGTCGTGCTTGCCTCGGGCGTGGCCTTGACACGGCTCAGCGACTGGCAGGCCACGCCTTTTTATGCCGGCATCGTGCGCAGTGTGGAGGCCCGGGCGATCTTGCAGCAGGCCGAGGCGCGGGGCGCCGAGTTGATGGCCGATGCCTACACGCCAGCGGCAATTTACGGCTTTGAGCGGCGGCGCTACATGCCGGTGTTTGGCGTGGGCCGCTTCCATGCCCGGCAGGACGATTTGTGGGTGGACTTCTCACAGTACCGCGGCCGGACAATCCGCGTGTTGCACGCCAGCGCGCCGGACCTTTCGCGGTTTGCGCCTTACTTTGTCCGGGTGCAGCTGCTGCACTTCGAGCAAAGCGGCCACACGTTCTACGTGGTGCAGGGCGAAGGCTTTGACGACGAGGCGTACCGGCAGGGCGTGCTCAGCGAGATTGCGCGCCGCTACCACCAAGTTCCGCGCTGGTTGCCGGTGATCGGCTGCCCTTTTTGCCAACGGGTGTGCGGCCAGCTGCGCTGCTCGCCTTGACCGGTGTGGCAGCTTTGACCGGTACGGCCGGTTCGGCAGCTGCCGTCGCCGCCGGGCTGTAGGCCTGGGCCAAGTGCTGCAAGTGAGCGCGCTGGCCGGGTTCGAGGTAAGGGGCCAGCACATTGAGCACATGCTGGGCGCCGCGCAGCAAAGCGGCTTGGGCGTTTTCGGGCTCCAGGGCGCGGCGTGGGTCGCGCACGTATTCAAAGCTCAGCCAATACGTCAGCAACACCACCATGCTGGTGGCGGTTGGCGCCAGTTCGGCCGCTTGCAGGCTGACCGCCCGAGACTGGTTCATGCTGCCCAGCATGGCCTGGATGGCGCGTGTCTTGCGTTCAAGCACCGCCTGGAAATGCGTTTCCAGCCGCCGGTTCTTGCTGAGCAAGTCGTTGAGGTCGCGGTACAAAAACCGGTAGTCCCAAATCAGCTCGAACAGCGTGTGCATGAAAAACCAGGCGTCTTCCACATCGCGCACGCCTTCACCAGCGCCCAGCAAATCGGTCAGCGACTGTTCATAACGGTCGAACAGCGCATTGATCAGTTCTTCTTTGGCAGGGTAGTGGTAATACAGATTGCCCGGGCTGATGCCCAGGTCGGCCGAGATGACGGTGGTCGACACGTTCGGCTCGCCAAAGCGATTGAACAGCGCCAGCGTGGCCTCCAAGATGCGCTCTGCGGTGCGACGCGGCGCTTTTTTTGCCATCTCTTGCCTCTTTGATGTTCTTCTTGGCGCTCACTCTAACCCAGCCCATCGGGGCTGGGAAGAGGGGCCGTGGCACGTTTGAAGATGGCCTGGTGCCTGGCGCACCCGCCCAAGAGAAAGCGAGCTTTCACCCGCCTTTGGCGATGCTGCGTTTGACCGCTGGCCGAGGCGCGGTCTTAGTAGCTGGTCGCGGTGCGGGTCTCTTGGGTGACTTGGCTGTTCCTGGCGCTTTCGGGGCTTTGGGTGCAGGGGCTTGGGCGCCGGGCTTGTCGGCGGCCTGGACGCGGGCTTCCAAGGCGGCCACTCGGGCCAGCAATTGCTCCCAATCGCTGCGCGACGGCGTGCCCAGCCGCCCCAGCGCCTTGGCCACCCGATCTTCAAAAATGCTTTCGAGCCGGTCCCAGGGCTGGGCGACCGGCGTCGCCAAGCCGCCGGTCAGGGATGAGAATTTTTTGGCCGCTTCGGCGATCTTTTCTTCGGCCGCCGCTTGGGTGCTGCGCTGCATGCTCAGGCCGTCCTTGACCAAGGCCTCAAACACCTTGCCGCCTTCCGCCTGCGCTTTGGCAAAGGCCCCCAAGCCGGCCAGCCAGATCTGCTGGGCAGATTCTTTGACCTTGTCGTTGATGGGGGCTGCAGATGCAGACTCGGGGGCGGGCTTGCGGGGCATGGGCTTTCCTTGGCGGCGACGAACACAGGCTCAAATGATAGGCGGCAAGGGCTGGCTGGCGTTGGGGAGACACTTCTAGAAACGTGAATGTGTTTCCACGTATGGCCAGAAGGACAGAAGGCCTTATCATTAGAAGATGTTAAATAGCGACCACTCCTCGACCTACCTGAAGTTTTTGAACTTGGTGCAGGCCGTTCGAAGCCTTCCCGAGTTCCCGGAACTGGACCCGGTGGAGGAGCGCTTGCTCAACTTGTTCGCCACCGTGTGGCATGCGGGCAAGCAGATCACCGTCTTGCAAGCCATGGGCATGTCGACCGACGTGTCGTCCACCACGGCGCACCGCCGCCTGAAGTCGCTGCGCAAAAAAGGCGTGATCACTCTGGTATCTGACGAGTCCGACAACCGCATCAAGTACGTTCAGCCCACGCCCGTGGCCAACCATTACTTTGGCCAGCTCGGCCAATGCCTGGACCAAGCGCACTCGGCCAGCTGATGTTGTGGCGGCCTCGCTGGTCGCCCGCGCCAAACCCGCCCGCCGCCGCGCCCATCGGGTGCCACGCTTGAGCTCGCCTTTAGAATTGGCAACCTTTAACCCGGCTGCCGAGCGCTGCAGCTGGAACCTGCGAGCGAGCATTCATGACCATTTTGGTGACCGGCGGAGCCGGATTCATTGGCGGCAACTTCGTCTTGGACTGGTTGGCTGACGCCAGTGCCGAGGCCATTGTCAACCTGGACAAGCTGACTTACGCCGGCAACCCCGAAACCTTGGCCACCTTGCAAGCCGACCCGCGGCACGTGTTTGTGCAAGGCGACATTGGCGACGCCGCGCTGGTGGCCCGCTTGCTGGCCGAGCACCAGCCCCGCGCGGTGCTGAACTTCGCCGCCGAGTCGCATGTGGACCGCTCCATCCACGGCCCGGAAGACTTTATCCAGACCAATGTGGTGGGCACTTTCCATTTGCTCGAAGCCGTGCGCGCCTACTGGGGCGGCCTGCAGGGTGCGGCCCGGGACGGCTTTCGCTTTTTGCATGTCTCGACCGACGAGGTGTACGGCTCGCTGAGCGCGCAAGACCCTGCCTTTACCGAGCAGCACCGCTACGAGCCCAACAGCCCTTACAGCGCCACCAAGGCGGCCAGCGACCATTTGGTGCGGGCGTACCACCACACCTACGGCCTGCCGGTGCTCACCACCAATTGCAGCAACAACTACGGCCCCTTCCACTTCCCGGAAAAGCTCATTCCGCTGATGATCGTCAACGCCCTGGCAGGCAAGCCGCTGCCGGTGTACGGTGACGGCCTGCAGGTGCGCGACTGGTTGTACGTCAAAGACCATTGCAGCGCCTTGCGCCGCGTGTTGCAAGCCGGCCGGCTGGGCGAGGTCTACAACGTGGGCGGCTGGAACGAAAAACCCAACATCGAGATCGTGCACGCGGTCTGCGCGTTGCTCGACGAACTCGCGCCCCGCGCCGACGGCCAGCGCTACAGCACGCAAATCAGCTACGTCAAAGACCGGCCCGGCCACGACAGGCGTTACGCCATTGACGCGCGCAAGCTTGAACAAGAGCTGGGCTGGAAGCCCGCCGAAACCTTTGAAACCGGCTTGCGCAAAACCGTGGCCTGGTACTTGGCCCACCCCGACTGGGTTGCCCACGTGCAAAGCGGCGCTTACCGCGACTGGGTGCAAACGCAGTACGCCTCAGAGGCCCCAGCAGCCAGCGCAGCCGCAGCATGAAGATACTTCTGCTGGGCAAAAGCGGGCAAGTCGGCTGGGAACTTCAGCGCAGTCTGGCGCTGTTGGGTGAGGTTGTGGCGCTGGACGCCGACAGCACCACGCTGTGCGGCGACTTCACACAGCTCGACGCCTTGGCCGCCACGGTGCGCGCCGTGGCGCCGCAACTGATCGTCAACGCCGCAGCTCACACCGCCGTGGACCAGGCTGAAAAGGAACCCGAACTCGCCCGCCTGATCAACGCCACCGCGCCCGGCGTGCTGGCGCGGGAGGCGCAAGCGCTGGGCGCCTGGCTGGTTCACTACAGCACCGACTACGTGTTCAACGGACAAGGCGAGAAGCCCTGGGCTGAAAGCCACGCCACCGGCCCGCTGAGCGTGTACGGTCAAACCAAGCTCGAAGGCGAGCAACTGATCCAGGCGGCTTGCGAACGCCACCTGATTTTTCGCACCAGCTGGGTGTACGCGGCGCGCGGCGGCAACTTTGCCAAGACCATGCTGCGCTTGGCGCAAGAGCGCGAACGCCTGACCGTGATCGACGACCAGATCGGCGCACCGACCAGCGCTGAGCTGTTGGCCGACACCACGGCGCACGCGGTCCGGCAGGTGGCGGCTGCGGGCTGGCACACCGCTGCAGCCGGCCAGTTGGCGGGGCTGTACCACGCCGTGGCCGCAGGCCAGACTTCTTGGCACGGCTATGCCGAGCATGTGATTGGCCAAGCCCGGCGCCTGCAGCCGGCCCTGCCGTGGAAGGTCCAAGACATCGCTGCGGTGCCCAGCAGCGCCTTTGTCACCGCAGCAGCGCGGCCGCTCAATTCACGGTTGACGACCCAGCACCTGCAAACCACCTTTGGCCTGACCTTGCCACCTTGGCAGCAGGGCGTGGACCGGCTGCTGGCCGAGATTTTGTAAATCGTCTTCCCTTATTACTCGACGGGACCTTATGAACGCACGCAAGGGCATTATCTTGGCCGGGGGCTCCGGCACCCGGCTTTACCCGGTCACGATGTCGGTTTCCAAGCAGTTGCTGCCGGTGTACGACAAACCCATGATTTACTACCCGCTGAGCACGCTGATGCTGGCGGGCATGCGCGACATTCTCATCATTTCCACCCCGCAAGACACGCCGCGCTTTGCCGAGTTGCTGGGCGACGGCAGCCAGTGGGGCATCAACTTGCAATATGCGGTGCAGCCCACCCCGGACGGCCTGGCGCAGGCCTTCATCATCGGCCGTGAATTCGTGGGTAACTCGCCTTCGGCCTTGATTTTGGGCGACAACATTTACTACGGCCACGACTTTGAATCGCAGCTGCGCAACACCACGGCGCGCACCGACGGCTCCACCGTGTTTGCCTACCATGTGCACGACCCGGAGCGTTACGGTGTGGTCGAGTTCGATGACCAGCGGCGCGCCGTCAGCATTGAAGAAAAGCCGCTCAAACCCAAGTCCAATTACGCCGTCACCGGGCTGTATTTTTATGACCAGCAGGTCTGCGATATTGCCGCTGATATCCAGCCGTCGCCACGTGGCGAGTTGGAAATCACCGACGTCAACCGGCGTTACCTGGAACTCCAGCAATTGACCGTCGAGGTGATGGGGCGCGGCATGGCTTGGCTGGACACCGGCACCCATGAATCGCTGCTCGAAGCCGGGCAATTCATCGCCACGATTGAAAACCGCCAAGGCCTGAAAATCGCCTGCCCCGAAGAAATCGCCTTTCGCAAGGGCTACATCAGCGCCGAACAACTGGCCACGCTGGCCCAGCCGCTCAGCAAAAATGGCTACGGACGTTATTTGCAGCAAATCTTGTCGAATCGGGTGTTTTGAAAGCCGCTATGAATGTGATTCCCACCGCCATCGCCGATGTATTGATCATCGAGCCCCGCGTTTTTGGCGACGCCCGCGGTTTTTTTTACGAGAGCTTCAACCAGCGCGCCTTTGACCAAGCCACGGGCTTGAGCCTGCAGTTTGTGCAGGACAACCACAGCCGCAGCGCCCAAGGCGTGCTGCGCGGCCTGCACTACCAAGTCGAACAGCCCCAGGGCAAATTGGTGCGCGTGGCGCGCGGCCGGGTTTTTGATGTGGCTGTCGATATACGGCAAAGCTCGGCCACCTTTGGCCAGTGGGTGGGCGTGGAATTGTCTGAGGACAACCACCGCCAGTTGTGGGTGCCGCCTGGTCTGGCCCATGGTTTTGTGGTGCTCAGCGAATCGGCCGACTTTTTGTATAAAACCACCGAGTACTACGCGCCAGCGCACGAACGCTGCATCGCCTGGAACGACCCCACTTTGGCCATCGAATGGCCGACCCAAGTCACGCCGCAGTTATCGGCCAAGGACGCGGCGGGACTTTCTTTTGCGCAGGCGCCCAAATTCGATTGATGACTTAAAAGCAGGGGCGGTATATAGTCTGATCTTCTCTTTTTCATCTTCAGGAGTGCTTCATGAGCAATTTGATGGATATTCAGAGTCAGATCGAGAAACTCCAAAAGCAAGCCAGCGATATTCGCGCGCGCGAGTTTGACGCCACCGTCCAAGACATATTGGCCAAGATGCAGGCCTTTGGCATCACGGTCAAAGACTTGGACGCCGGCAAGCGCCGTGCCACCAAAGGCGGCAAGGCCGCCAAAGCATCTAGAAGCCCGCAAGGCCAAGGCCGAGCCAAGGCCGCGGCATCTTCTGGCAAGCGCGTCAGCAAAAGCGCTGGCACCACGGTAGCGCCTAAATACCGGGGGCCGAACGGCGAAACCTGGACCGGCCGCGGCCTCATGCCGCGCTGGCTGGCGGCGTTGGTGGCCCAAGGCCAGTCCAAAGACGATTTCGCCATTCAGTCCTGAGCGCCAGAGGGGGCTGCGCGTGCTGCCAGGCAGGGCGATGCTGCACAATCGCCTTTGTTTTTTCACTCTGCCTTTGCACACCCAGCCATGACCGTCAACGACCCTGATCTGTCCCACGTCGGACCCCGCGACAAAGCCGAAATCCTGGCCCAGGCCTTGCCCTATATCCGCAAGTTCCACGGCAAGACCTTGGTCATCAAATACGGCGGCAACGCCATGACCGACCCGGCCTTGCAAGCGGACTTCGCCGAAGACGTGGTGTTGCTCAAGCTGGTCGGCATGAACCCGGTGGTGGTGCACGGCGGCGGCCCGCAAATTGAAACCGCGCTGAACCGCCTGGGCAAAAAAGGCGAGTTCGTGCAGGGCATGCGCGTGACCGACGACGAAACCATGGAAGTGGTTGAGTGGGTCTTGGCCGGCCAGGTGCAGCAAGACATCGTGGGCCTGATCAACCAGGCCGGCGGCAAGGCGGTCGGCCTGACCGGGCGCGACGGCGGCATGATCCGTGCGCAAAAGCTCAAGATGCTCGACAAAGACGACCCCGCCAAGGAGCACGACGTGGGCTTGGTGGGCGACATCGTCAGCATCGACCCCAGCGTCGTCAAGGCGCTGCAAGACGATCAGTTCATCCCCGTCATCAGCCCGATCGGCTTTGGGGAAGGCAACGAGAGCTACAACATCAACGCCGACGTGGTGGCTGGCAAACTGGCCACCGTGCTCAAGGCTGAAAAGCTGGTGCTGCTGACCAATATCCCCGGCGTGCTGAACAAGGCCGGCGAGTTGCTCACCGACCTGACCGCCCGCGAAATTGACGAGCTGTTTGCCGACGGCACTATCTCCGGCGGCATGCTGCCCAAAATTGCGGGTGCTTTGGATGCCGCCAAGAGCGGCGTGAACGCGGTCCACATCATCGACGGCCGCGTGCCCCACGCCATGCTGCTGGAGATTCTGACGGACCAGGCCTACGGGACCATGATCCGCTCGCACTGAGCCAAGCCTTCCCCGCTGTCGGCTGTTTCTACGCGCAGCATCGCAGCAAGGCGCCCGGCACCGGATCGGCACTTGCTCGACAAGTTGTCTGCCCGGCCGGTTGTCGGCGGGTTTTCGCAATAGCCGAAAACCCCAGCGAGCGGTTGGGTCGCCTTGGCGACTGCCGTGCGAGAATGGTTTCATTCGTTTGTTTTTAAACCCTTCTTCGTACATCTTGCCCATGCCTGAGCTGGAATCTGAACCGCCCCTTGAATCAGCCGCCGAGGGCGTTGTGCGCAAGCGACCCAAGCCGGGTGAGCGCCGCGTGCAAATCCTGCAGGCATTGGCTGCCATGCTGGAGCAGCCTGGGGCCGAGCGTGTGACCACGGCTTCGCTGGCTGCGCGCTTGGGTGTGAGTGAGGCAGCGCTCTACCGTCATTTCGCCAGCAAGGCGCAGATGTTTGAAGCCCTGATTGACTTCATCGAGCAGTCCATCTTCAGCTTGGTCCATCAAATCGCTGACCGCGAGGCCGATCCCTTGGCCCGCGCACGGCAGCTGGTGCTGGTGGTGCTGCAGTTCGCCGAAAAAAACCCCGGCATGACGCGCGTCATGGTGGGCGATGCGCTGGTGTTTGAAAACGAACGGCTGCAGCAACGCATGAACCTTCTGTTCGACAAGCTCGAATCGACCTTCAAGCAAAACTTGCGCGAACTGCCCAGCCCGCAAGGCACCGCCACCGTGGACGCGCAGGTGCGCGCTTCGGTGTTGCTGGCCTTTGTGGCGGGGCGCCTGCAGCGTTATGCCCGCTCAGGCTTTAGGCGCTTGCCCTCCGAGCACCTGGAAGCCAGCCTGGCGCTGCTGCTGGACTGAAGGCTCTGCGGCGCCCCGGATGCCTATGCAGCCTCATCTGATGAGCGGCTCGGCTTTGAGTGGCGACCGCCGGTCGCCGTGCCTAACCGCCTACCAATTGCACAACGTGCCGTCGTGCGCCAGCCGGTTCACCGGCAAGTAGGCCCGCTGGTAGGGGTAACGCGCCGCCAGCTTTTCGTCGATCTCCACGCCGTGGCCTGGCGTTTCACCGCAGTGCATCAGCCCTTGGTCAAAGCGGTAGGCATGGGGAAACACCTCGTCGGTCAGTGCGCTGTGGGGCATGTGCTCCTGGATGCCAAAGTTCGGCACCCAGGTGTCAAAGTGCAGCGCCGCCCCCATGCACACCGGTGACAAGTCGGTGGCGCCGTGGCAACCGGTGCGCACATTGAACAGCGCGGCAAAGTCGGCAATGCGTTTGAGGTGGGTGATGCCGCCCGCATGCACCACCGTGGTCCGGATGTAGTCGATCAGCTGGTTCTGGATCAGGTCTTTGCAGTCCCAGATGCTGTTGAACACCTCACCGACGGCCAGCGGCGTGGTGGTGTGCTGGCGGATCAGGCGGAACGCTTCTTGGTTTTCTGCTGGCGTGGGGTCTTCGATCCAGAACAGGTGAAAAGGCTCCAGCGACTTGCCCAGGCGGGCCGCTTCAATGGGCGTCAGGCGGTGGTGCACATCGTGCAGCAGGTGCGTGTCGGGACCGACTGCGCGGCGCACGGCGTCAAAGAGTTGCGGCGCGTGCAGCAGGTATTTCTCGCTGCTCCAGTCGTGTTCGCTGGGCAGGTCGGCGTCGGCCGGTTCGTACAGCTGGTTGGCTTTGGCCACGCCGTACACCTTGTCCAGCCCGGGCACACCGCTTTGGGCGCGAATCGCCAGGTAGCCCAAGTCTTTATGGCGCAGCACTTCGTCCACCGTGTGGCCAATGTCTTTGCCGTTGGCGTGCGCGTACACCATCACGCCCGTGCGGCTGCGCCCGCCCAGCAACTGGTACAGCGGCATGTTGGCGGCCTTGGCCTTGAGGTCCCACAGCGCCGTGTCCACCGCGGCAATGGCGCTCATGGTCACCGGGCCGCGCCGCCAGTAGGCGCCTTTGTAGAGGTATTGCCAGATGTCTTCGATCTGATGCGCGTCGCGCCCGATCAGGCAGGGGATGACGTGGTCGCTGAGGTAGCTCGCCACGGCCAACTCGCGGCCGTTGAGCGTGGCGTCGCCCAGGCCGGTCAGGCCCTCGTCGGTTTCAATCTTGAGGGTGACGAAGTTGCGGCCGGGGCTGCAAACAATGACGCGGGCGTTGGTGATTTTCATGAACAGGTCGACAAAAAATAAGTGACGTGGATCAGGCGCTGGCAGGCCGGCATGGGGACCGGCAGGTGTTCATGTGTGTAAGGCCTCAGCCGCTGACGGCGGCTGCCGCCCCAAGCATGCCCAGGCTTTGGATGCTGCTCAGCTGCCGCGTCACCGCTGCAGCCCACGCCGGGTGCTGCGGCAGTGACTCACCCCACACGCTGGTCAAGCTGCCCAGCGCTGAGACGGTGGCCGGCGCATCGCCGGCGTGTTGTCGGGCCAAGGCCTGCAGGCTGTCGGCCAGCGGATCGGACAGGCTGTAGCGCTGGCCTTGTTCGTCTTCACCCCGGCAATAGCGCATCCAGGCCGCTGCTGCAAAAGCCAGGTGCTCGCAAGGCTGGCCCAGGCGCAGTTGATCTTGGGCGGCGGGCACCCAGCGCTGGGGAATTTTCTTGGAGCTGTCGGTGGCGATTTGGTGAACGCTGTGCTTGAGCGCCGGGTTGGCAAAGCGGGCCAAGAGCGCGTCGCGGTAGGCGGCCCAGTCTTGGCGGCGCAGGTGCGGCGCGACTTCCTGCGTCATCAGCCCGTGCACCAAGGCCCGCACGGCCGGTTGGCCCACGCAGTCGGCAATGGTCGGCAAGCCGGCCACGGCGCCCAGGCAGGCCATGGCCGAGTGGCTGCCGTTGAGCAGGCCCAGCTTGGCTTCTTCAAAGGCGCGCACGTCGTCCACCACGGTCACGCCGGCGCTGCGCAGCGCTGCTTCATCGGCCGGGTCGGCCAAGCGGCGTTCGATCACCCATTCCCAAAACCCTTCGGTGCCCAGCGCGGCCGCGTCTGCCACGCCCAGCGCTTGTTCGGCGGCCGCCAGCCGTTCGGGCGTGGCCGCGGGCACGATGCGGTCCACCATGCTGTTCGGAAAGGCGCAGTGCGTGCGCAGCCAGTCGGCCAGGGCAGGGTCCAGCGCCGGGGCAGCGGCCAGGCACAGCGCCTGCAGTTGCCGACCGTTGTCACTGAGGTTGTCGCAAGACGCCAGCGTCAGGCCCGGCAGGCCAGCGCGGCGACGCAGGTCCAGGCCTTGCATCAGCAAATCGGCCAGCGCTGGCGTATAGCCTTTTTCGGTGACGGTCAGTGTGACCCAGCGCGTGGCGGGTGCGGCCAGCGCGGCGATCACGCGGGCGGGCTCCAGCGCGGCCACGGCCGTTTGCAGCACCGCGCCGCCCACCTGCCAGCGGCTGCCGCTGTGGTCGGCAATTTGCACGGCGTACAAGCCGGCCTGCGCGTTCAACGCCTCGGCCAATTGCGTGCTGCGCATGGCCACGCCCAGCACGCCCCAGCGGCTGTCGCCTTGGGTCAGCAGTTGGTCAAACACCAGTGCCTGGTGGGCGCGGTGAAAAGCGCCCAGGCCCAGATGCACCACACCGGGCAGCAAGCCCGTACGTTCATAAAACGGCACAGCCACGCCACGCGCCGCCAGCGCGGCCAAGGCGGCGGGGCAGAGGCGATCAGTCAAACTGGATGCCCCCGTTGAGGTCCAGCACCTCGCCGGTGATGAAGCCGCTCAGAGGGTGCGCCAGGAACAGCACGCAGTGCGAAAACTCTTCGAGCTCGCAAAAGCGGCCGACCGGGATTTTTTGCCGCAGCTCGGCCTGGCGTTCGGCGCTGACCTGCTCGGTCAGCATCTGCGTTTTCACAAAAGTCGGGGCAATCGCGTTGCAGGTCACGCCGAAGGCGGCGTACTCCCGCGCAAAGCTGAAGGTCAGCGAAATCACGCCGCCTTTGCTGGCTGCGTAGGCCGGCAGCGGTGCCAGGCCGCCGGTTTTGGCGCCGTAAGACGACACGTTGACGATGCGGCCAAAGCCGCGCGCCTTCATGCCGGGCGCCACGCGCTGGCTGACGTAGAACACGCCGTCCAAGTTGATGCGCAAGGTCTTGTGCCACAGCTCGGGCGTGGTTTCTTCGCAGTTGGCGTATTGCAAAAAGCCGGCGTTGTTCACGCAAACATCGATGCGGCCAAAGTGCGCCTCTACCGCCGTGCAGGCAGCGTGCACCTGGGCCATGTCGCTCACGTCCATGGTGAAGCAGGCCAGCTGATCGCCAAACTCGGCCTGCAGCTGCGCCACTTGCTCGGTGCGCAAGTCGGTCGCGGCCACACGGTAGCCCGCTTGCAGCAAGGCGCGCGCCGTGGCCAGGCCCATGCCGGCGTTGGCCCCGGTGACCAAGGCGACCTGCTCGCTGATGGGGGGCGCTTTGGGTTGAAAGGCGGTGTAGTGGCTCATGTTTTAAGCAGGGCTTGTCAGGCCGACCTTCTCGCCGGCTTGCTGAATTTCGCGCCAGGTTTCGGGGTCTATCTGGATGCCCTGGACCTCGCGTTCGCGGCGGGCTTGGCGTTCGGGTTCGCCGGCAATTTGCACACTGTCAAAGCCCGCGCCGGTGGGGCCGGCTTGCAGCCAGTCCACAAAGGCCAGGGCTTCGGTCTCTAGCGCGCCTTGGGTGCCCAACTGGGCAGGGTCGATCAAGATGGTCAACATGCTGTTGATCACCGCGCGCGCCGTGTTGGTGGGCTGGTGCCAGGTACCGCCGCCGGTGAGCGCGCCGCCCAGCAGCTCGCAGGCCACCGCCAAGCCATAGCCTTTGTGTTCGCCAAAAGGCATGAGCGCGCCGAACAAGCCGCCGCTTTGCGGCACCACCACCACGCCGGGGTCGGTGGTGGGCTGCCCTTTTTCGTCGATCAGCAAACCTGGCGTGACCTGCTCGCCGAGGTTGTGGGCCACGCGCATCTTGCCCTGCGCCACGCGGCTGGTGGCAAAGTCCAGCACAAAGGGTGGGCGATCTTTGAGCGGCACGCCAATGCAGCAAGGGTTGGTGCCGTAGCGACCGTCGGCCCCACCCCAAGGGGCGACCACCGGGCGCGATTTGACGTTGACAAAATGCAGCGACACCAAGCCTTGGGCCACGGCCATTTCAGCAAAGTGGCCAATGCGGCCCAGGTGGTGCGCTTCGGCCAGCGCCAAGATGCAACTGCCTTGCTGCTTGGCACGCGCCATGCCCAGTTGCATGGCTTGCTCGCCGACCACCTGGCCGTAGCCGCGCTGGCCGTTCAGGGACAGCAGGGCGCCGGCGTCGAGCAAGGTTTTGACGCTGGCGTTGGGTATGAGGCCGCCTTCGAGCACCGCGTCCACATAGCGCGGCAGCATGCCCACGCCGTGCGAGTCATGGCCGCTGAGGTTGGCCATGACCAAGTTGGCCGCCACCTGTTCGGCTTCAGCAGGCAGGCTGCCTGCGGCTTGCAAGATGGCTGCGCAATGCGCGCGCAAAGGGGCTGCTTGAAGTGTGTGCATCACATCACCGCGCCGACTTGCCAAGGCACAAATTCATTTTGTCCGTAACCGTGTTTTTCGCTCTTGCTCTTCTCGCCCGAGGCGGTGGCCAGCACCATTTCAAAAATGCGTTGGCCCATGGCCTGGATGCTGACGCCGCTGTCGATGATCTCGCCGCAGTTGATGTCCATGTCTTCTTCCTGACGCTTCCACAGCGCCGAGTTGGTCGCCAATTTGAGCGACGGTGAGGGCGCGCAGCCGTAGGCCGAGCCGCGACCGGTGGTAAAGCAGATCATGTTGGCGCCGCCCGCCACCTGACCCGTGGCGCTGACCGGGTCGTAGCCCGGCGTGTCCATGTACACAAAGCCGCGGCTGGTCACGGCTTCGGCGTATTCATAAACCGCCTGCAAATTGCTGGTGCCGCCTTTGGCCACCGCGCCCAGCGACTTTTCCAGGATGGTGGTCAGCCCACCGGCCTTGTTGCCTGGCGAGGGGTTGTTGTTCATCTCGCCGCCGTTGATCTGCGTGTACTGCTCCCACCACTTGATGCGGGCGATGAGTTTTTCAGCCACCTCGGGCCGCACGGCTCGGCGCGTGAGCAGGTGTTCGGCGCCGTAGATCTCAGGCGTTTCGCTCAGGATGGCGCTGCCGCCATGCGCCACCAGCAAGTCCACCGCAGCGCCCAGCGCTGGGTTGGCGCTGATGCCCGAGTAGCCGTCGGAGCCGCCGCACTGCAGGCCAATGGTCAGGTGCGCGGCGCTGCAAGGTTCACGCTTGACGGCGTTGGCGCGCGGCAGCATCTCGCGCACCAACGCAATGCCTTTGTCCACCGTCTGGCGCGTGCCGCCGCTGTCCTGGATGTTGAAGACGCGAAAGTTGTCGCCTTCCTTCAGCGAGCTGTTGGCCAGCCAAGCATTGATTTGGTTGGACTCGCAGCCCAGGCCCACCACCAACACGCCGGCAAAGTTGGCATGGGTGGCGTAGCCGGCTAAGGTGCGCTCCAAAATCTTCAGGCCGATGCCGTCGCCGTCCATGCCGCAGCCCGTGCCGTGCGTGAGCGCGACCACGCCGTCGATTTGCGCGAAGTCCTGCAAGGCCGCCGGGTTGTGGCGCCGCGAAAAATGGTCGGCAATCGCGCGGGCGGCGGTGGCCGAGCAGTTCACGCTCGACAAGATGCCGATGTAATTGCGCGTGGCCACGCGGCCGTCAGCCCGCTTGATGCCCATGAAGCTCGCTTGCAGTGGCGCAGGCGGGGCCTTCACGTCGGCGCCTATGGCGTAGTCGCGCGAGAAGTTGCCCTTGTCAGGCCCCATGTTCAGGTTGTGCGTGTGCACATGCTCGCCCGGCGCAATCGCTTGGCTGGCAAAGCCGATGATCTGGTTGTAGCGGCGCACCGGCTCGCCCGGCGCCAAGGCGCGGGTGGCGACCTTGTGGCCGGGCGGAATGAGGCCGCGCACGGCGATGTTTTCGATCTGCGTGCCGCCCACCAGTTGGGCCCGGGCAATCAGCACATCGTCGGCAGCGTGAAGTCGGATGAAAGGGGTCATGCGTGGCTCAGTTCAGTAAAACATTTTGGGCAGCCACAGCACCAGGCTGGGCACGTAGGTGATGACGATCAGGCTGCCCAGCAGCGGCACCAGCCAGGGCAAGATGGCCATGGTCGTGCGCTCCACCGACAGCTTGGCCACGCGGGCCAGCACAAACAGCACCATGCCCATGGGCGGGTGCAGCAGGCCGATCATCAGGTTGAGCACCATCACCAGGCCAAAGTGCACCGGGTCGATGCCCAGCTTCAGGGCAATCGGCACGAGGATGGGCACAAGAATGGTGATGGCGGCGGTGGGTTCCAGAAAGCAACCCACGAACAGCATCAGCAAATTGGCCAGCAGCAAAAACACCCAGGCTTCTTGGGTGAAACCCAGCACCCAGCTGGCGATGTCGGTGGTCACGCCGGTGGCCGTCAGCATCCAGCCGAAGATGGACGCGGCCGCCACAATGAAGAGCACCGTGGCCGTGGTTTCCACCGTGTCCAGGCAGACCTTGATGAACATCTTGACGTTGAGCGTGCGGTACCAGAAAAAGCCCAGGACCAGCGACCACACGCAGGCGGCGATCGCGCCTTCGGTGGGCGTGAACACGCCCGTCGTCATGCCGCCGATCAGCAGTACCGGCGTCATGATGGGCAACACAGCCTGGAAGTTGAACGCTTTATCCGCCACGAACAGCACCACCAGCGCGGCGGCCACGGTGAGCTGGGGCGGAAAGTCCAGCTTGGTGACCAGCAACCAGATGGCAATCGGCCAGCCGATCACCACAGTCAACTCGGTCAGCGCTTTGAGCAGGCGGCTCCAGTTGAAAGCGATGTCGCCACCCCAGTTGTTCTTATGGGCAAAGTAGGCGACGGTGAGCATCATCAACAAGGCCATCAGCACGCCCGGCAAGATGCCTGCCAAAAAGAGCGCGCCCACACTGACGTTGGCCATCATGCCGTAGATCACGAAGGGCAAGCTAGGCGGGATGATGGGGCCCAGCGTGGCTGACGCGGCGGTCACGCCGACGGCAAATTCGGTGTCGTAGCCGTGGTCCTTCATGGCCTTGATTTCGATCGTGCCCAGGCCGGCAGCGTCGGCAATGGCGGTGCCGCTCATGCCGGCAAACACCACCGAGCCGACGATGTTGACGTGGCCCAAGCCACCCTTGAGCCAGCCCACCAGCGCCAACGCAAAGTTGTAGATGCGGTTGGTGATGCCGGCGTTGTTCATCAAGTTGCCGGCCAAGATGAAGAAGGGAACGGCCAGCAAAGGAAAGCTGTCAATGCCGCTGACCATGCGGTGGATCACGACGAAAGGCGGCGAGCTTTGCGTCATCAGGATGTAGATCAGCGAGGCGCCCGCCATGGCCATGGCCACGGGCAAGCCGCCGCTCATCAGAAACAGGAAAATGATCTTCAACATTTCAGCGGTCTTCCATGGTTGATGCGGGGCGTTCGAGCACGCTGTAGCCGCGCTGCCAATGCAGGCGCATGACCCAGAAGGACCGCAGGAACATGGCGAAAGAAGCCGGCCAAGCACACGCCGTAGACCAGGTTCATGGGCAGGTCCACGATGGTCATCTTGTAGGTGTCCATTTTTTGCATCATTTGCCAGGTCAGCAGCACGGCAGCGCCCAAGAAGGCGATGCGCAGCAGGTCGGTCAGCAAGGCCATGGCACGCCCCAGCCAGGGCGGCATGGAAGCGGTAAAAAAAATCGACCTGGATGTGGTTGTTCTTGGCCACGCCAATCGTGGCGCCCACGAAGACGGTGGGCGATCAGCAGGTAGCGCGCAATTTCTTCGGTCCAGGCGGCCGAGTCGTTCATCACGTAGCGCGTGAAAAATTGGTAGAAAACCGTCAGGCCCAAGGCCCAGAAAAACAGCAAGGCTGCCCAAGCCTCAATGGGCGTGCCGGACAGGTCGATGGCTTCGTCCGTGGCGTGGAATTCGCCGTCGTCGCCCATGACTTTGGGCAGGTCGTCCAAGTCAGGTGTGTGAGGTGTGGTGCTCATGGGGGCCCGCAAAAAGGTGAAGGAGCAAATGCTGGGGTTGCTGCAAAGAGGTGGTCAAGGCCCTGCTGCGGCAGGGCCTTGACGGGTCGGGCAAGCCGCTTGCTTACTTGGCGGCCTGGATCTTGTCGTAGTCAGCCCGTGTGAAGCCCATGGACTCCAGAGGGCTTGTTCTTCATGACTGCATCGACAAAGCTCTTGCGGTCCACCTCGACCACCTGCAAGCCTTTTTTCTTGAACTCGGCGACCAGCTCTGCCTCACGCTTTTTGATTTGCGCTGTCGACCGAACGGCAGCTTCTTGCATCACGTCAGAGAACATTTTTTTCTCGGCGTCGTTCAGCTTGTTCCAGACGTGGGGGGCGACTTGGGTGGTCAAGCCGTCCACGATGTGACCGGTCAGCATGATGGCCTTTTGCACCTCGTAGAACTTCTTGGCTTCAATCGTGGTCAGCGGGTTCTCTTGCGCTTCGACCGTGCCGTTTTGCAGGGCCAGGTAGACCTCGGCAAACGCGATAGGCGTCGGGTTGGCGCCGCAAGCCTCTGGCGTGGCACGGTAGGCCGGCACATCCGGCACGCGGATCTTCAGGCCCTTCATGGCGGCGCAGTTGGGAATCGGCTTTTGCGCCGTGGTGTGGCGCGCGCCGTAGTAGGTGTAGGCCGTGACCTGGATGCCGGTCTTGGCGCGGAACTCGTTGACCATCTCCTGGAAAACCGGGCTCTTGGAATAGGCGATCAAGTGGTCGCCATCACGGAAGATGAACGGGTAATACGCAATGCCAAAGCGGGGGTAGGTGCGTGCGGCGAACGAGGGGCCGCTGATGATGATGTCCACCGTGCCCAGTTGCAGGCCTTGGTTGATGTCGCTTTCTTTACCCAGCGTCGAGGCGGGGAAGACCTGGATGTCGAACTTGCCGTTGCTGCGTTTTTTGATTTCTTCAGCCGCCCAGACCGAGTCCGTGTGGTAGGGCTCCGACGTTTCGTAAGCGTGCGCCCATTTCAGCTTGGTCTGGGCCTGCGCAGTGCCGGTCATGCCCATCAGGCTGGCCACGGCGGCGCAGCAGGCCAGAGTCTTGAGGGTCCATCGTTTGTTCATGTCGTCTCCTGGGTTTTAGTTGAGTGCTGGCGTGGATTCAGGTGGTTTTCGCGCGGCGCCAGCTCGCGCTGAATCGGGCATGGGCTTTGTCCATGTGGGCGTGCATGGCGGCTCGGGCGGCGTCCGCGTCGCGCGCGCAGATCGCCTCAAAAATCGCTTGGTGTTCGTCAATGGCCGACTGCCAGGACTTCAAGGTTTCAAAGTGCCCGACCAGGGCGTTCGAACACGGGGCCGCTGCGCGAGTCCCAAAAGCCCTGGATGGTTTCGGTCAGCACCATGTTGTGGCTGGTCTCGACGATGGCGCTGTGAAATGCGCGGTCGCCCTCGATGGGCATCACGCCGGTGTTGGGCGTCAGCCTGCATGTGTTCAATCGCCAAGCGCATGGCGGTGATGTCCCGGCGCTTGGCCTGGGTGGCGGCCAGCCAGGCGAGCTCGCCTTCCATCACCCGGCGTGCGCGGATCAGTTCGAGCGGACCCCACTCGGTGGTCAAGGGCGCGGCGTTGCGTCGCGCCCGCTCTTGCACATACACGCCCGAGCCGGTGCGCACCTCAACCCAACCCTGGACTTCCAGCGCAATCAGGGCCTCGCGCACCGAAGGCCGGCTCACGCCCAGTTGTTTGGCCAAGTCGCGTTCGGCCGGTAAACGTGCGCCCGGCACAAACTCGCCTGAGCAAATGAGCGCGCGCAGTTGTTCGGCGATTTGGCGGTACAGACGCTGGGGTTCAACGGTTTGCAAAGGCATGGTCAAGTGAGGCGAAGCGCTGCAGAGGCAGTAAAAGCGACTAGACCTGTGAGGCCGAAAAAGGTCTTAAGGGTTAGCCAGAACTGGACAAGTGGTCAGGCCAATTAATAATGCATCAAGCCCGGCGCTGCAGCATCCGGCTAAACCCTGTGACGGTGTTTTGCAGTGTGTCCAGCCTCGGGTGGGTGCTGCTTCCAGGATCTCGGCAGCTGTGCGCGTTCGCTTTTGTCTCACCACTTCTGAAAGAAAAAATCATGCGCCTAAAAGGCAAAACAGCCCTCATCACGGCAGCCGGTCAGGGTATTGGTCGGGCCACGGTATTAGCCATGGCGGCCGAGGGCGCGCAGGTCTGGGCCACCGACGTCAACGCCGACTTGCTCAAGGCCTACGCCGGCGTGGCCAACATCACCGCTTTGCCGCTGGATGTGCTGGACAAGGCCGCCATTGCCCGCGTGGTGGCTGGCTTGCCACCGCTGGACGTGCTCTTCAATTGCGCGGGTTTTGTGCACGCCGGCGCTGCGCTGGAAGCCACCGACGCCGACTGGGAGTTTGGCTTTAACCTGAACGTGCGCTCGCAGTTCTGGATGATCCAGGCGGTGCTGCCCGGCATGCGCGCGCGCCAAAGCGGCAGCATCATCAACATGGCCAGCGTGTGCGGCAGCATCAAGGGCTTGCCCAACCGCTTTATTTACGGCACCACCAAGGCCGCGGTGATCGGTCTGACCAAGAGCGTGGCTGCCGACTACGTGGCCGACCGGGTGCGCTGCAACGCGATTTGCCCTGGCACGGTGGACACGCCTTCGCTGGGCGATCGCATCAATGCGTTTGCCGACCCGGCTGAAGCGCGCAAGGCCTTCATCGCCCGCCAGCCGCTGGGTCGCTTGGCCAAAGCCGAAGAAATCGCGCCGCTGGTGGTGTTCTTGGCCAGCGACGAAGCCGCCTTCGTCACGGGCCAGGCCTACAACGTCGACGGCGGCATCACCATTTAACAAGGGCACACCATGAACCAACTTGACCTGAAGCAGCGCCACGCGGTCGTCACCGGCGGCGCCGCAGGCCTGGGCTTTGCGATCACCGAGCGCATGCTCGCCTCGGGCGCCAGCGTCACCTGGTGGGACCGCGACGCGGAGGCCATGAAAGCCGCCCGCGAACAGCTGGGGCAAGCCGGCCAGAGCGTGCACACCGTGGTGGTCGACGTGGGCCAGCACGCCAGCGTGGTGGCGGCCGTGCAGCAAACCTGCGCCCAGCAGCCCGTCATCGACGCGCTGGTCAACTGCGCGGGTGTGACCGGCCCCAACGTCAAGGTCTGGGACTACCCGGTTGATGCTTGGCAGCAGGTCATGCAGGTCAACCTCAACGGGCTTTTCTATTGCTGCCGGGAAGTCGCGCCGCTGATGCGCGCGCAGAACTACGGGCGCATCGTCAACATCGCGTCGGTCGCCGGCAAGGACGGCAACCCCAACGCCAGCGCTTACAGCGCCAGCAAGGCGGCGGTGATTGCGCTGACCAAGTCGCTGGGCAAGGAACTGGCCGATACTGGCGTGCGCGTGAACTGCGTGACGCCGGCCGCCGTGAAGACCGCCATCTTTGATCAGATGACGCCCGAGCACATTGCCTTCATGCTGTCGAAAATCCCGATGGGCCGGTTCGGCACGCCTGAGGAAGTGGCGGCCATGGTGGCTTGGCTGTGCACCGAAGACTGCTCGTTTTCCACCGGCGCGGTGTTTGACCTGTCGGGCGGCCGCTCTACCTACTGACCGCCTGCGCTGATGAATTTTTAACCGAAGAACCGAAGTAACTGAAGAAGGACCAGAAACATGAAACTCGTTCGTTATGGCAACCCTGGCAAAGAAAAACCAGGCCTGATTGACGCTGAAGGCAAGCTGCGCGACTTGAGCGGCGTGGTCACCGACATTGGCCCCGGTCAGCTGAGCGACGCCGCCCTGGCCAAGCTGCGCAAGGTCAAGCCTGCCAGCCTGCCGCTGGTGCGCGGCAAGCCGCGCATGGGCAGCCCCGTCAACGGCGTGCGCAAGTTCATCGCCATCGGCCTGAACTACGCGGACCACGCGGCCGAGTCGAACCTGCCTATCCCCAAAGAACCGATCGTCTTCATGAAGGCCACCAGCTGCATCCAGGGCCCGAACGATCCGGTGATGCTGCCCAAGGGCTCGGTCAAGACCGACTGGGAAGTCGAACTCGGTGTGGTGATTGGCACGCGCGCCCGTTATGTGTCGCAAAAAGACGCGCTCAACTTCGTGGCCGGTTACTGCACCATCAACGACATCAGCGAGCGCGAATACCAGATCGAGCGCGGCGGCACCTGGGACAAGGGCAAGGGTTGCGACACCTTCGGCCCCATCGGCCCCTGGCTGGTCACCCGCGACGAAGTGCCCAACCCGCAAAAGCTCGAGATGTGGCTTGAAGTCAACGGCAAGCGCGTGCAATCCGGCTCGACCAAGACCATGATTTTTGGCGTGGCCAAGCTGGTCAGCTACGTCAGCCAGTTCATGACACTCGAACCCGGTGACGTCATCACCACCGGCACCCCGCCGGGCGTCGGTTTGGGCATGAAGCCGCCGATGTACCTCAAAAAGGGCGACGTCATGCGCTTGGGCATTGAAGGCCTGGGCGAGCAAGAACAAACCGTGGTGCCCTTCAAGCTCTGAGCTTGACCGAGCCTGCGGCGGCCCAGACGGGCCACCTTTTAAAAAGCGCGTCAGCCTGAGCTGACGCGCTTTTTTTTTGTTGTCATAACCGTCCGCCGCGGTCCAAAGGCTCGCTGGTTCTAAGCAGTCCTTCGATACGTCAGGATGAATGGAGCCCCCAGCTCTCTTTGCTCCCTCCGCTTGTGCTGAGGTATCGAAGGGTCTACCCGCTTGGAGTTCAGGTCAAAGTTTAGAACTTGCAGAGTTTTTCAATCGATGCTTCTCGCCGACCACATCCCCAGCAGCGCGTCTTCCAGGTCGCGGGCAAAGCCTGCCGCGTCAAATAGCGCGCTGTGGTGGCGCTGGAGCAGCACTTTGTCGTGCAGTTTCGCCAACTGCGCGGGCTGCGCCAGCAGCGCTAGCACCTGCAGCTCGTAGTCTGCCAGGCTGGGGCAAATGCACTCGGGCATGCCAAGTGCGGTGAGCAAGCTGGTGCCCACCCGGCTGGCAAAGCTGCGGCCGGGCACCGTCAAGTGCGGCACGCCGGCCCACAAGGCGTCGCTGGCGGTGGTGTGGGCGTTGTAGGGCCAAGTTTCCAGACTCAGGCTGGCCAGCTGCAGGCGGGCCAGGTGCTGGGCTTGCGGCAGCTGCGGAGCAAACACCAGGCGCTCGGGTGCCACGCCCTGGGCTTGGGCATGGCGGCGCAAGTTGTCGCTGCTTTGGGGGTGGCCTTGCAGCAGCCACAGCACGGCCTGCGGGTCAGCCTTTAAAAAGCGCATCCACATGGCCCACACCTCGGGTGTGAACTTGAACGTGCTGTTAAAGCACACCAGCACCGTGCCGGTGTCGGGCAGGCCGTGATCGCGCCGGTGCTGCGGTGCGGGGTCGATGGCTCGGTCAAGGTCGTTGGGCTGGTAGCTGTGCGGCATGCGCCACACCCGCTCGGCAAAGTGGGGCTCCAGCGCGGGCGGCAGCACCTGGGCGTCGGCCAGCACCCAGTCGTAATACGGGGCGGGCAAGGTTCCGGGGTAGCCCAACCAATTGACCTGCACCGGCGCCGCCCTGTGCGCAAAAATCCCGGGGCGGCTGTCGCGAGTGAGCCCTTTCAAGTCCACCGCCACCTGCACGCCGTGGGCGCGGCACCACTGCGCCACCTGGGCGTCTGGCCAGGCATGCACATCCACCCAGGTGTGGCCCATGGCTTGAATGCGCTGCTGCATGGCGTCGGGCCCACCAGTGCGGCGGGGCGCGGAAAAGCTGAGCAAAAACACCTGCACCCGCGCCGGGTTGTGCCGCGCCAGCACACCGGCCAGCAGGTAGGCCGTCGCGTGTTCGTTGAACTCAGACGACACGTAGGCCACGCGCAGTGCTTCCCCGTTGCGCGGAATACTGTCTGGAGGCAATCCAGCATCGGCACAAGACCTGGCAGGGTGCATGCTGTGCAGGAGCTGCTGCGCCGCGTGGCGCTGTAGTGCCGGGTCGTCAAACAGCACCAAGGATGAAAACGGCTCCAGTGACGGCATGTTTTGCCAGCTCCGGTGGGCCAGCAGGGCCAGCGCCGGGTGTAGGCCCCGGTCAACAGAAGTCCGCAACACAGGACCCTCATCAGCGGTCACTGGAAGGGCGGGCATGCGCCAGTCAGCCAACTGGCGCAATAAAAAAACCACCATGCATGCGGTGAACGGTGATGCTGGTTTGGCCTGCTCGTAGGCCAGAAAGCGGGTCAGGGCTTCAGGCCATGCCTGAGCCATCAACAAGCTGTTGGCGACCACAGACAGTGCTTCAAAATTGCCCGGATTGGCGGCAAGTGCCAGCGTAGCGGCCCGTCCGGCTTGCGCATGGTCGCCCAGCTGCTGCAACGCTTTGGCACGCCCCTGTTGGGCCGGAGAATGGTCGGGCGCTATCGCAAGTACTTCATCAAAAGCTGCGAGCGCCGCAGCCGCCTGCCCCAGAACTCCGTGCGCTTGCCCCAGGTTAAAGGTGACCGCTGCTCTTTCTTGCCTGGCCCGCTTGGGCATCACTTTCAGTGCGCCGTGTGCGGCCTGCACTGCCTGCTCAGGCCAGTTCAAACCCATAGCCACGACCACCTGCCACTGCAGCGCCCAAGCGTCTTGAGGGTTCGTGGTGAGCAGTGGCAGCAGCGCCTGCCAAGCGGCAGGCCAGTTCTGGCTCGATAGATGAGCACCGGCCTCTTCGCGCATTCTCTTTTGTGATGGCGCGTCAGTACTTTTCATCTCTGGTGCGCAATTTTCGCCGCCGGAATCTATTTCACAGAACCTGGAGCGCTGCGTAGACTTGGTAGCTGTCGAAGTTGTTCTGCACTAAGCCTTTACTGAAATCCAGCGCGGCATGGCCCACACTCGAAGTTGTTGACGACCAATAGTTGTTGCTGTTGTGCCAGCCCGGCGGCAGGCCGGCAGCCCCCGTTCCGGTGCTTGTGCCGTTGAAGGCATCCCAGACCGCAAAAAGGTCGTTGTAGGTCGTGTTTGATGCGGGGTCGGTGTCCCAGCCCGGCGTATCCTTGCTCCAGGCCGTGCCAGGGAAGTACCCCACGGAGCTTGTTAATGTTGGCAGTGTGAGTTGCACGCCATTAACCGTGAATGTTCGGTGACTGTCTGTGATCACCGCTCCGGTACTGATGCCATAGGCCATGTTTTCCAGGTAGTCCATGCTGACGGTGTCAAGTCTGTCATGCACACCATCGCTATTTCGGTCCCATGCGTAATACCACTTTCCTTCCACTTCCACCCCATGGATCAGCTGGCCGTAGGTGCCGCCCAATGCAATGGTGGCGGGTCTTCCCGATACGATCGTAACGCTGTACGCGGTGCCGGCCGCACCCAAGTTCCCCGCTTGGTCTGTCACCAGAGCGGTATAGCTCGGCTTGTCCCCTCCCGACAAGGAGCTGTCGACGTAACTCCACGTATTACCGCTGACCGTGGCATTACCCAGGTAGGTAGCCCCGTCATACACACGAACTACCTCTCCGGTAGCCAAGGCGGCGCTGAGTGTGCCGCTGAGGGTTAAGCTGGTGTCGTCAGTCGAGCCCCCGTTGGCGACGATGCCTGTGGTGCTTCCGAAGTCGTCAGTTACTCCTGTCACGGTGGCCATTTGAGTAGGCGCCTGCGTGTCTATCGTGACTGGATGGGCTGCGCTTGCTGAGCCCTGATTGCCAGCCTGATCGACTACTCGGACCGTGTAACTTGGCTTGTCGCCGTTTAGCAAAGTCCCGTCGGTATAGCTCCAGGTGCTGCCGTTTACCGTTGCACTACCCAGTAACGTGGTGCCGTCATAGACCCATACCTTGTCGCTTGCAGCAAGGGCTGCGCTGAGCGTGCCGCTCAGTGTGAGGCTGGTGTCGTTAGTGAAGCCGTTCTTTGCTACGCTGCCGGTGACGATACCAACGTCATCGGTAACGGCAGCGATGACAGCTGTCTGCAAGGGCGCCTGTGTGTCCAGCGTAAAAGTCAGCGGGGTGCTTGTATTGCCCACGTTACCCGCAGTATCAACCAAGCGGGCACTCAAGGCTTTAGCACCATCCGCGCCAAGGTCTGCCTTGAGTACAGTGAAGTCGACATAGCTCCCCACTTCGGTCATGGTTAACGTAAAAACCTTAGGTGTGGGAAAGGCCGCACCATTCAGTAAAAATTCAACCTTGTCATCCTTTTCAGCCAAGCTGCCGCTGGTCGTTAGGGAAACACGGAAAGTGATGGAGGCTGATTCAGCATCGGACACCCAATTGTCGGCAAGACTCGTTGAAATCAGTTCGGCCACGGTCGGAGGGGTTGGCGCAGTGGTGTCAATTTTTAAACGCAGTGTCGAGTTCGAGGTGGACTCGTTCCCGTTGGCGTCGGTGGTTGAATAGCCGATGTTGTAGCTCCCATCGGCCAGGGCCTGAGTGGGAGTAAGCAGGCCGGTGGCTCCGTTGTAAAAAGACGCAACCCGTCTGCCGTCGATGTAGAGATTGGGCTGGGCGGTCAGATTCAGTCCGACGTAGAGGGATGGCGTGTTGTCGTCGGTGGTAGCAGCTTGGCTGGTCGCGCTTTGGATCAAGCCCACATCGTCGCTGTAATAAATGGGGACTGCGACATCGCGCACGAGGGTGGGTCCGGTGCCGGTGATGGCGTTGCCAGCTGCGTCAAAGAGCTTGACGGTCACAACCCCACCTGAGGGGATGTCTGCGAGCAAATTGCTGGTGGAGACCTCGACGCTGGTGTCGCCGGCTTCGATGAGGCTGTCGGTGCCGATCTTGATGTCGCCGACATAAAACTCTGCCTTGCCGCCGGTGGCCTGGCCGGCGGAGATGGTGGCTACAACGCCCAAGGCGGTGTTGGTGCTGTTCAATGTGTTGGCGACCACGGTGCCGCCGCTGGGGATGACGGTGATGGCCATGGGCTCGGGCGGGCGCGGTGACATCGCGCACGAGCGTGGGTCCGGTGCCGGTGATGGCGTTGCCAGCTGCGTCAAAGAGCTTGACGGTCACGACCCCGCCTTCTGGGATGTCTGCGAGCAAATTGCTGGTGGAGACCTCGACGTTGGTGTCGCCGGCTTCGATGAGGCTGTCGGTGCCGATCTTGATGTCGCCGACATAAAACTCTGCCTTGCCGCCGGTGGCCTGGCCGGCGGAGATGGTGGCTACAACGCCCAAGGCGGTGTTGGTGCTGTTCAATGTGTTGGCGACCACGGTGCCGCCGCTGGGGGTGACGGTGATGGCCATGGGCTCGGGCGGCGCGGTGACATCGCGCACGAGGGTGGGTCCGGTGCCGGTGATGGCGTTGCCAGCTGCGTCAAAGAGCTTAACGGTCACAACCCCACCTGTTGGGATGTCTGCGAGCAAATTGCTGGTGGAAACCTCGACGCTGGTGTCGCCGGCTTCGATCAGGCTGTCGGTGCCGATCTTGATGTCGCCGACATAAAACTCAGCCTTGCCGCCGGTCGCCTGGCCGGCGGAGATGGTGGCTACAACGCCCAAGGCGGTGTTGGTGCTGTTCAAGGTGTTGGCGACCACGGTGCCGCCGCTGGGGGTGACGGTGATGGCCATGGGCTCAGGCGGCGCGGTGACATCGCGCACGAGGGTGGGTCCGGTGCCGGTGATGGCGTTGCCAGCTGCGTCAAAGAGCTTAACGGTCACAACCCCACCTGTTGGGATGTCTGCGAGCAAATTGCTGGTGGAGACCTCGACGCTGGTGTCGCCGGCTTCGATGAGGCTGTCTGTGCCGATCTTGATGTCGCCGACATAAAACTCAGCCTTGCCGCCGGTGGCCTGGCCGGCGGAGATGGTGGCTACAACGCTCAAGGCGGTGTTGGTGCTGTTCAATGTGTTGGCGACCACGGTGCCGCCGCTGGGGGTGACGGTGATGGCCATGGGCTCGGGCGGCGCTGGGACATCGCGCACGAGGGTGGGGCCGGTGCCGGTGATGGCGTTGCCAGCTGCGTCAAAGAGCTTGACGGTCACAACCCCACCTGTTGGGATGTCTGCGAGCAAATTGCTGGTGGAGACCTCGACGCTGGTGTCGCCGGCTTCGATGAGGCTGTCTGTGCCGATCTTGATGTCGCCGACATAAAACTCAGCCTTGCCGCCGGTCGCCTGACCGGCGGAGATGGTGGCTACAACGCCCAAGGCGGTGTTGGTGCTGTTCAATGTGTTGGCGACCACGGTGCCGCCGCTGGGGGTGACGGTGATGGCCATGGGCTCGGGCGGCGCGGTGACATCGCGCACGAGGGTGGGTCCGGTGCCGGTGATGGCGTTGCCAGCTGCGTCAAAGAGCTTGACGGTCACAACCCCGCCTGAGGGGATGTCTGCGAGCAAATTGCTGGTGGAGACCTCGACGGTGGTGTCGCCGGCTTCGATGAGGCTGTCGGTGCCGATCTTGATGTCGCCGACATAAAACTCTGCCTTGCCGCCGGTGGCCTGACCGGCGGAGATGGTGGCTACAACGCTCAAGGCGGTGTTGGTGCTGTTCAATGTGTTGGCGACCACGGTGCCGCCGCTGGGGGTGACGGTGATGGCCATGGGCTCGGGCGGCGCTGGGACATCGCGCACGAGGGTGGGGCCGGTGCCGGTGATGGCGTTGCCAGCTGCGTCAAAGAGCTTGACGGTCACAACCCCACCTGAGGGGATGTCTGCGAGCAAATTGCTGGTGGAGACCTCGACGGTGGTGTCGCCGGCTTCGATCAGGCTGTCGGTGCCGATCTTGATGTCGCCGACATAAAACTCTGCCTTGCCGCCGGTGGCCTGACCGGCGGCGATGGTGGCTACAACGCGCAAGGCGGTGTTGGTGCTGTTCAAGGTGTTGGCGACCACGGTGCGGCCGCTGGGGATGACGGTGATGGCCGTGGGCTCGGGTGGTGCTGCGACAGTGCGCACGAGGGTGGGGCCGGTGCCGGTGATGGCGTTGCCAGCTGCGTCAAAGAGCTTAACGGTCACAACCCCACCTGTTGGGATGTCTGCGAGCAAATTGCTGGTGGAAACTTCGACGGTGGTGTCGCCGGCTTCGATGAGGCTGTCGGTGCCGATCTTGATGCCGCCGACATAAAACTCTGCCTTGCCGCCGGTGGCCTGGCCGGCGGAGATGGTGGCTACAACGCCCAAGGCGGTGTTGGTGCTGTTCAAGGTGTTGGCGACCACGGTGCCGCCGCTGGGGATGACGGTGATGGCCATGGGCTCGGGTGGTGCTGCGACAGTGCGCACGAGGGTGGGGCCGGTGCCGGTGATGGCGTTGCCAGCTGCGTCAAAGAGCTTAACGGTCACAACCCCACCTGTTGGGATGTCTGCGAGCAAATTGCTGGTGGAAACTTCGACGGTGGTGTCGCCGGCTTCGATGAGGCTGTCGGTGCCGATCTTGATGCCGCCGACATAAAACTCTGCCTTGCCGCCGGTGGCCTGACCGGCGGCGATGGTGGCTACAACGCGCAAGGCGGTGTTGGTGCTGTTCAATGTGTTGGCGACCACGGTGCCGCCGCTGGGGCTGACGGTGATGGCCACCGGCTCGGGCGGCGCCATGAAATCCAACAAGGCTCTTATCTCCGCAGACGTGTCGGCTTTAAACGATGTCTGCTTGGCCACTTCTCGGTTCATCAATGCCAGGTTTTGTTCGGTGACGCCTAGGACGTTGGCTTTCCGGTAGTCCTGTACTGTTGGCGCTGGTTCGCTTGAGTTGCTCGCGTAGTTGGATATTTTCGCGAGAGCCACAATTGACTCGATCTCGGGTGCGCCCAAAGTGGCCCCGCCGTTACTGGTGGAAATATGCACTTGGTCAGCTAGGCGCTGCTGGGTGACAGCCATACTGGATCCGCTAGCGCTGGTCGCCTGGGTTTGAAAGGAAATTTGAGCCAGCGTCTGGCCGAGCAAGTTGGCGTTCAGGTTGGCCTTGCCGGTCCCATCCACCGTCAATTTCGGCGAAAGGGAGGTGATCTCATCAGCTCCCAGTCCAAACGCTTGGGCGACGGCTTTGTTGATCGACGCGACATCGACGCCCACATTGATGCCGGAAGATGTGTCGGTGACCCCGGCTTTACGGGCGGCAATGTCTGTCACGGGGTTGAGGTTGACAATTTTGACGCCGTTTGGATCGACGATCATGGCCACCGCTGCCAGCTCCGCTCCCAGATTGGCAGGGGCCAACGTGGCTTCATCGAGGTGGTCAGGCAGATTTCCCTTGCTGAACACCCGCACCACAATGTCGCCCTGGTATCCGTCCAGAATGACGGAGTAGGCGCCGCCGGCTTCTATGGTGTCATCGCGCCCAAGTTCGGTCTTCCCATCGCCCTTGTAGACGATCAGATACAGATCATTGATGGCCAGCACCTCGCCTGCGGAAATAATGCCCTTGACTTCGTTCCGGTTGACGAGGACAGCGCGAGAGTTGTCATCCATTCCACAGTCTGAATTGACCATGAGTCCGGCAGCTGCGCTCATCCATAAAAAGGGAATAAGCTTTGGATCGTCGCAGTCTTCAGCCGTCTTGTCTTGAGGACGCTCGCACTCTTGCCTAGTCCTGACCGTCCGAGCTGTATCAGCCATTGGTGCGGTAGCTGAGTCTTCAGCAACAGGCGCATTCAGCGCTGGATTGGCGAAAGCCACCTCCATGGAGTCTGACATGGGCTTGGCTGCGTCTGTCTTCAGTGCCCAGTCACGTTCACCTTGTTCGGTGGCCAACGCGTCGTCGTCTTGGCCGACGAGCTGCGAGGACTCCGTTTTTATTGTTGTGGCTGGGACATCAACAACATTGACATCCTCACCCAGCATGTCATCCACATCCCTCTTCAGAGGCCGTGTTCTGCCTGGCGATGCCTGCTTGGGCCTCAACCTTGGGTACTCGCCCTTATGGTCGGTTTTGACTTCGTCAGTGGGGATCAAGGTGCCCGGCTGGCGGATTTTGTCGCTGACGTCTTGTGGGGGAATCGAACTTTTCATAGCGAACTCGCTGAGCTTTGGTTTTGATCCTTTTAATGTGACCTTTCCATCCCTAATTCTTGTTAGGGAAAGTAAGTAAAAAATCGACTTTATAGGTGCTGTTAACTATTCTTTTAATTCTTTTGGTGTTTTGGTGGTTTTGGCCGAACTTCGTGGGCGGTGGTGCCGATGAGGGTTGACCGAATGCCGGTGCATCAGGGGTGACCCGACAAGCCCTCAAGCCTCGTTGGCGTTATGGAAAAGTCGACGGAGAAGGTCC
Organism: Lepidurus packardi; assembly: GCA_023053545.1. Taxonomy (NCBI): domain Eukaryota; kingdom Metazoa; phylum Arthropoda; class Branchiopoda; order Notostraca; family Triopsidae; genus Lepidurus; species Lepidurus packardi. Next base: position 60,721 of record JAKZAN010000197.1, read on the forward strand.
GTGCACAGCGATCCGGCCGCGCGCCATTTTGGTTTTGGCTACAATCTGGCCTCTCCTGAGGAGCGTTGCAACCCACTTTCCGTGGTCTAGGCTCAGGACTTTCACATGCAACCACGCTCACCCGCAGACGCCAAGTCCAAGCCGGGTGAGTTTTTAGACTCCCTTGCAAAGACCGGCTTTCTGCCCGTGGCTATCTTGCCCAGTTTGTCTTTTTGCTTTGGAGAAAACCCATGAACGCTGTTGTCAAACCCATCCACAACCAAGACTACGCAATTGCCGACCTGTCGCTGGCCGACTGGGGCCGCAAGGAACTGAAAATCGCCGAAACCGAGATGCCTGGCCTGATGGCCATTCGCGAAGAGTTCGCCAAGGCCCAGCCTTTGAAGGGCGCGCGCATCACCGGTTCACTGCACATGACCATTCAGACCGGCGTGCTGGTCGAAACCCTGCAAGCCTTGGGCGCTGACGTGCGCTGGGCCAGCTGCAACATTTTTTCCACGCAAGACCACGCCGCCGCCGCTTTGGTGGTCAAGGGCACGCCGGTGTTTGCCTACAAGGGCGAAAACCTGGACGACTACTGGGACTACACCCACCGCATTTTTGAATTCAAGGGCGCCAAAGGCACGCCTGAAGAAGGCCCGAACATGATCCTGGACGACGGCGGCGATGCCACGCTGCTGATGCACCTGGGCACCAAGGCCGAGACCGACATTTCCGTGCTGGCCAACCCTGGCAGCGAAGAAGAAATCTGCCTGTTCAACGCCATCAAAAAGCAACTCGCCAAAGACAGCAGCTGGTACAGCCGCCGCCTGAAAAACATCGTCGGCGTGACGGAAGAAACCACCACTGGCGTGCTGCGCCTGAACGAGATGTCGGCCAAGGGCACGCTGGCGCTGCGCGCCATCAACGTGAACGACTCCGTCACCAAGTCCAAGTTCGACAACCTGTACGGCTGCCGCGAATCGCTGGTGGACGCCATCAAGCGCGCCACCGACGTGATGATCGCCGGCAAAGTGGCCGTGGTTGCTGGCTACGGCGACGTGGGCAAGGGCTCGGCCCAAGCCCTGCGCGCCCTGAGCGCCCAGGTCTGGGTCACCGAGATCGACCCGATCAACGCCCTGCAAGCCGCCATGGAAGGCTACAAGGTTGTGACCATGGAATACGCGGCTGACAAGGCCGACATTTTTGTGTCGGCCACCGGCAACAAAAACGTCATCACCTACGCGCACATGGCCGCCATGAAAGACCAGGCCATTGTTTGCAACATCGGCCACTTCGACAACGAGATCGACGTGGCGTCGCTGGACAAGTGCACCTGGGAAGAGATCAAGCCGCAGGTGGACCACGTCATCTTCCCGGACGGCAAGCGCATCATTTTGCTGGCCAAGGGCCGCTTGGTGAACCTCGGTTGCGGCACCGGCCACCCCAGCTTCGTCATGTCGTCCAGCTTTGCCAACCAGACCATTGCGCAGATCGAACTGTTCACCAAACAAGCCGACTACCAAGTGGGCAAGGTGTACGTGTTGCCCAAGCACCTGGACGAAAAAGTCGCGCGCTTGCACCTCAAGAAAGTCGGCGCCATGCTGAGCGAACTCAGCGACGAACAGGCCGCCTACATTGGCGTGAGCAAGGCCGGCCCGTACAAGGCTGACACCTACCGTTATTGATGACTGTTGGCTTCTTTCGCGAGAGGCCCGGGGCGACCGGTTCACGCCGTCGCCCCTCTTTGATTTTTTGATGCAAGCCCGCCTTGGCAAACGCACCGGCGGGCTTGTGTTGCGTTGAACTTTAGAAAGCCGCATGCGCGCTGACCTCATCCTTGTTGAACGTGGCCTGGCCACGACGCGCTCGCAAGCGCAGCGCCTGATCGCCTCGGGCGTGCATTGGCGTGTCGACGCCGACGCCCCGTGGAAGAAAGTCGCCAAAAACGGCGATGAGATTCCCGAGGTGGCCGACATCCAGGTGCCTGACACCACCGAGGCCAAGTACATCTCGCGTGGCGGGCTCAAGCTCGAAGGCGCTTTGCAGCGCAGCGGCTTGGCCGTCAAGGGCCTGCGTTGCCTGGACGTGGGGCAGTCCACCGGTGGTTTTACCGACTGCCTGCTCCAGCAGGGCGCGGCGCAAGTGGTGGGCGTGGACGTGGGCCACGGCCAGCTGCATCCCACGCTGCGCGCCCATGCGCAGGTGGTGTGCATTGAAGGCGTCAACGCCCGCGCACTGACGGCTGAGGACTTGCTCGAACACTACCGCCGCTCGGTCATGCTCAAGCATGCGCCCGCGCCTGCGCCGGCAGGGGACGACGAGGACGAGGACAACGAAAGAGATGACAAGGCCAGGGTCTGGAACGCCAAGAGCGAAGCCGAGCTGGAAGCGCTAGCCGACGCAGCGTTTGAGGCCGAGTTCGACCCTGACTTCAGCCCGGTGTTCGACTTCTTGACCGGCGACCTGTCTTTTATCTCGCTGACGCTGGTGTTGCCCGCCGTGGTGCGTTTGCTCAAACCGGGCGGCCAGGCGCTGATGCTGGTCAAGCCGCAGTTTGAGTTGCAGCCCGGCCAGATTGGCAAGGGCGGCATTGTGCGCGACCCGGTGCACTTTGCCTTTGTGGAAAAGCGCTTGCGCGACTGCTGCGCCGAACTCGGCCTGGACGTGCAAGCCTGGCTGGACTCGCCGATTGAAGGCGGCGACGGCAACCGCGAGTTTTTCATCCAAGCCCAGAAGAGCCTGCACAGCGTGGGCGAAGACAAGCCCTTGGCGGCCGCCCCGGCGCGCCAGAGCCCCAAGCGGGTGCCGCGCAGCGCCACCCGCAGCTTGCTGGACCAGCTCGAGCAAGACGGCCAAGCCGAGCACGCCGGCCAGCCCGGCCCCGCGCGCCGACGCGGCAAAAAAAACCGACGCCAGCGACTAAGCGCTGGCCCCCTCCCGAGTCCAGGAATGACGATGACGCTTCCCATCAGTTTTGAATTTTTCCCACCCAAGACGCTTGAAGGCGCAGCCAAACTGCGCGCCACACGCGCCCAGCTGTACACCCACCAGCCCGAGTTTTGTTCGGTGACCTTTGGCGCGGGCGGCTCGACCCAGGAAGGCACCTTCACGGCCGTCAAGGAAATTTTGGCCGAAGGCGTGGCGGCAGCTTCGCATTTTTCTTGCGTGGGCGCGACCAAGGCCACCGTGCGCGAGCAGTTGGCTTTGCTGCAAGCCATGGGCGTCAAGCGCCTGGTGGCGCTGCGTGGCGACTTGCCCAGCGGTTACGGCGGTGGCGGCGAGTTCCAGTACGCCAGCGATCTGGTGGCCTTCATCCGGGCCGAGACGGGCAACGCCTTTCACATTGAAGTGGCGGCCTACCCGGAAATCCACCCGCAAGCCAAGTCGGCTGAAGCCGACCTGCAGGCTTTCGCGGCCAAGGTGAAGGCCGGCGCCAACGCCGCCATCACCCAGTATTTCTTCAACTCCGACGCTTACTTCCGTTTTGTCGACGACGCCTATAAGTTGGGCGTGGACGTGCCGGTGGTGCCGGGCATCATGCCCATCACCAGCTCCACGCAGCTGATGCGCTTTTCAGACGCCTGCGGCGCTGACATCCCGCGCTGGATTCGCTTGCGCTTGCAAGGCTTTGGCGACGACACGGCCTCCATCAAGGCTTTCGGGCTGGACGTGGTGACCGACCTGTGCGACCAGCTGCGCAACGGCGGCGTGCCCGGCCTGCATTTCTACACCATGAACCAGGCCCCGGCGGTGAGCGAAATCATCCAGCGGCTGTCGCCACTGGTCTGACCCAGGCGCGGCTCAGCGCCCGAGGTACTGCTGAACCGTGTCTTGTGCCACCTGCTGCAAGTGCGCAGCGGTCTCTGGCTTCAGGCCGGCGGTGTACTTCAAGCCCACCGGTGACTGCTTGAACAGCGCGGCGTAAGTGGTTGCGGCCGCCAAGTAAGTGCCTTCCAGGCTGGGGTGGCGTTTGTCGGGCACGTACAAGTTCAGGTCAGGGCGCAGCGCAATGGAGCGGGCAAAGGCGAGCCCGGCGGGAATCACCAAGGCTTGGTTGGCGTTGCCAGCTGCGGTGTAGGCCTCGGCCAGGCTGGCCGTCATCTCCGGCGCATCTTGGTAAGCCCAAGACATGAAGAACACGGGCTGCGCGCCGTTCTGGCGCACCGTATCGCTGTGCTTTTTGGCGTACTCGGTAAACACCGACTTGAGCGTCGGGTGAATGGGGCACTGGCTGCAGTCCATCATGACCGCCAGCTCAAACAGCTTGCCGCCCGGCGGGTTGAACACCACCTCGTTGTTGCCGACAAACGAATACTTGCCAATGCCGTTCGGGCGAAAGTACGAGGCCACGTCGTGCCAGTCCATGCCCGAGCCGCTGATGGTGGCCGACGAGCTGCGGTACTTGTGGCCCTTGACGCCTTCGCCCACCATGCTGCTGACATGGCCGTGCATGCTGTTGTTGTAATAAAAGAAGCTGTTGCCAATGAAGATGACCGAGGCCGGCGGTGCGCCTAAGTCTTTGATGACGGGCTGGCTCTGCGCCGAGGCGGCGGCGGCCAGGCTGGACAAGGCCAAGGCCCATAAGGTTTGATGAACCAGGCGGCGAACAGTCATGGAAACTCCGAAGGGGGATGAGTGCAAAAAAAGTGTTGCCCATGCGTGGGCTGTTCGACTTTATGGACTTTGTACTCCCCCGCTCAGCGGGAAATCCCTGTTCCCTGAACGTATGCAGGGCGGCGGGCTGACCAACCCTGCACCTGAGCAGGGTCAGCCGCCGTGTTCCAGCACAAAGGCCGCGTGGCGGTCTTGGCCGAGCCGGGCGACCAGCTGCGGCAGGGCCAGCTGCAGCGCCGCCTTGAGCGTGTGCGGCGGGTTGATGATGAACATGCCGCTGGCGGGCAGCCCCGGGACGGATCACTTCGCCGGTGGTGTCCGTGGTCAGCTTGCTGGACTTGACGGTCAGGCTGGCGTGCAGCCAGCTGCGTTTGTTCTTGACGGCCAGGGTCTTGAGCTTGCGCGGCAGGTCATGCGCCTCAGGCCGCGGAATGATGGGGTACCAGACGGCGTAGGTACCGGTGGCAAAGCGGCGCACCGCATCAGCCATGCAGTCGCTCACGCGGCCGTAGTCGCTTTTGATCTCGTAGCTCGGGTCGCACAACACCATCGCCCGGCGAGCCGGCGGCGGCAAGAAGGTCTTGAGCGCTTCAAAGCCGTCCTCGCGGGCCACCGCCACTTGCCGGCCCACGCCGAGTTGCTCGACGTTGCCGCTGAGCGACTTGAAGTCGGTCGGGTGCAGCTCGAACAGTTTGAGCTTGTCTCGGCCGCTCAAAAACTGCTGCTCAATGAAGGGCGAGCCGGGGTAAATCTTGAGTTGGGTCAGGTCGCCGGTTTCCGCGAACTTGGGGTTCAGGCCGCGCAACAAGTCCACGTAGTCTTGCAAGGCAGGGGCCAGCCGGCTCCACGGCGGCGGCGGGCGCTGGGCGCTTGCCGGTGGTGACGGGTTCTGGCTCTGCAGGCTGCAAGCTGGCCATCAGACGCAGCACGCCTTCCAGGGCCTCACCGCTGGTTTCGGTGTAGTCACCATCCAGGCGGTACAAGCCCGCGCCGGCATGGGTGTCGATGACCGTCAGGGCGGTGTCTTTTTGGGTGAGGTACTTCATCATGGCAATCAAGGTCGTGTGCTTGAGCACATCGGCGTGATTGCCTGCGTGAAAGGCGTGGCGGTAGCTGAACATGCGTCGATGCTAACCGCAGGCGGGCCCGTCCTTGCCCCGGCTGGCGGCCCTTATTTCAACCGGGCCGCGGAAATTCGTATAATCCCAGGTTCTTCAGCGTTTTCAGTCCGCCGGAAGACACCGGCCTTTCATTTGCGTGGCAGGCCGGTGAACCCCACCTAAGAGGTTCTCATCAGAAGAACGCCGACCGTGGAATAGACCAGAAAAATCCTTCCGGCGTCAGCTTTTTAGCCAGCGCCGGGCAAACCAACTTGAAAAGAGTAATTCATGAAAACTTTCAGCGCAAAACCCGCTGACGTGGTGCATGAATGGTTTGTGATTGACGCGACCGACAAGGTCCTCGGACGAGTAGCCAGCGAAGTTGCTCTCCGTTTGCGCGGCAAACACAAGGCCATTTACACGCCTCACGTCGACACCGGCGATTTCATCGTCATCATCAACGCGTCCCAGTTGCGCGTGACCGGTGCCAAATCGACCGACAAGATTTACTACCGTCACTCCGGTTACCCCGGTGGCATCTCCGCCACCAATTTCCGCGACATGCAATCCAAGTTTCCCGGCCGTGCGCTGGAAAAAGCGGTCAAGGGCATGCTGCCCAAAGGCCCACTTGGCTACGCCATGATCAAGAAGCTCAAGGTGTATGGCGGTGCAGAGCATCCACACACTGCCCAGCAACCCAAAGTGTTGGAAATCTAAGGAGCCGAGATGATTGGTGAATGGAACAACGGCACCGGCCGACGCAAATCCAGCGTTGCCCGCGTGTTTATCAAAAAAGGCACCGGCAAGATCACGATCAATGACCGTGACATCAAGGTCTTCTTCGGTCGCGAGACCTCGATCATGATTTGCCGCCAGCCTCTGTTTCTGACGAACCACGTCGAGACGTTTGACATCATGGTCAACGTCCACGGCGGCGGTGAGTCCGGCCAGGCCGGCGCGATTCGCCACGGTATCACCCGTGCGCTGATCGACTATGACGAAACCCTCAAGCCAGCGCTGAGCCAGGCCGGCTTCGTGACCCGCGACGCTCGTGAAGTCGAGCGTAAGAAGGTCGGTTTTCCGTTCGGCACGTCGCCGCAAGCAGTTCAGCAAGCGTTAATCCGCTTTTTGTTCAGCCTCAAAGGCTGCCCGGCTTCTGGCCCGGCAGCCTTTTTTTTTGGGGCGCTGGGCGCGTCCGGCCGCAGTGCGTGCACGGCGGCACAGACCCATGCGGGCACAGTGGTTGATCAAATTACTGTACTATTGCCCCTCGTTTGAGATTCAGAACCCTTCAGTACCGTTAGCGGAGCCGACCATGAGCGCAGTTGCCGAAAATATCCAGCCCCCAGATGCCCCGAACCCTTTGTCTTCACCGACAGCGCGGCGGCCAAAGTGGCCGATTTGATCGCGGAAGAAGGCAACCCAGACCTGAAGCTGCGCGTCTTCGTGCAGGGCGGCGGTTGCTCGGGTTTCCAGTACGGTTTCACCTTCGACGAAATCACCAACGAAGACGACACGACCATGACCAAGAACGGCGTGTCGCTGCTGATTGACGCGATGAGCTACCAATACTTGGTGGGCGCCGAAATCGACTACAAGGACGACTTGGAAGGCGCGCAGTTCGTGATCAAGAACCCGAACGCCACCAGCACCTGCGGCTGCGGTTCGAGCTTTTCAGCCTGAGCGTTTGCTACCCCGCACCGGCCTGGTGCCGGTTCATGACGAAGGGCCCTGACAGGGCCCTTTTTTCATGGGCGATCGGTCAAGGGTTGGGGGCGGGTGGCGGTGCTGAGGGCGGTTCCCCACAGCGTCTTGGCGGCGTCCTGGAGGGCATCGCTGGGGTGCGTTCAAGAACCCGCTCAAGCAAGGCTCAGAGCGCCAGATCAAGGGCGGTACAGGGCTCCCAGCACGCGCGGGCCGCGCGCGCCGGTGACGGCGCTCAGGTTGCCCGGCTCGCGCAGGTGCCAGGCCTGGGCCAGCCAGGCAAAGGCGGGCCGCTTCGACCTGCATGACGGGCAGGCCTTGCGCGTCGCTGGGTTGCACGTCCACGCCGGGGAGTTCGGCGCGCAGTTGCCGCATCAGTTCGTGGTTGAGCGCACCGCCGCCGCAAACCAGCAGGTCTTGCGCATCGGGCAGGTGGGCGCGCAAATCCTGGGCGCAGGCACGGGCCGTCAGCGCCGTCAGCGTGGCTTGAACGTCGGCCGGGGCCAGTGCTTCAAAGCCCTCGCATTGCTGCTGCAGCCACGCCGGGTTGAACAAGTCGCGGCCCGTGCTTTTGGGCGGCTGGCGCAAAAAATAAGGCGCTTGCAGCAAGCGAGCCAAGAGCCCGGTGTGAACCCGGCCGCTGGCTGCCCAGGCGCCGTCTTGGTCAAAAGCGTGGCCCGTGTGTTGCTGGCACCAATGGTCCATGAGGGCGTTGCCGGGGCCACAGTCAAACCCCAGCACCACGCCTTGCCGAGGCAGAAAGGTCAGGTTGCTGATGCCGCCGATGTTCAGCACTGCCACGCTGCGCTCGGGCCGGGCCCACAGCGCGGCGTGAAAAGCGGGGACCAAGGGGCGCGCCCTGACCGCCCGCCGCCAAATCGGTGGTGCGAAAGTCGGCCACCACCGCGATGGCCGCTCAGTTCGGCCAGCAGCGCCGGGGTTGTTCAGTTGCCAGGTGTAGCCCACGCCAGGGGACATCGGGGCTGCCGAATTCTTGGGGGCGGTGCCGCACGGTCTGGCCGTGCGCGCCAATGGCTTGAATCTGATCAGCGCTCAGCCCCAGGCTTTGGGCCTGGCGCAACAACTGCGCCACCACCTGCGCATAGACGGCAGCCAGCTGGTTGGCGGCCAGGGCGGCGCGGTGCAGTTCGTTGTCGCCGGGGCTGTTCAGGGCCAGCAGTTCGGCTCGGAAGGCGGGTGAAAACTCACGGCTGGCCAGCCGCCAGCACGCGCGGGCGGGACGAAAAGTCCACCAACACGCCGTCAGCACCGTCCAGCGAGGTACCGGACATGAGGCCGATGTACAAAGGTGATGCGGGAGGCGGCACGAGGCAAGAAGGCGTCAGGGGCCGCGTCGAGAAAGCTGGTCAGGAAGCTGGCTGAAAAGGCTTTAAGCGGCGTCAAGCGGCAGAGCCGTTGACGCCGTCATGGCCTTACTCGGCCCTGGCTCTGGAGAATGCTGGCCGCCACGGCCAGTTGCTGGCGCATGAAGCCCGCTTGCTGCTTGAAGGCTGGCATGGCGTTGGCCGACAGGGGCACGCTGTCGCTCTTGCGCGCCAGCATGGTCGGGTCTTGGTGGACGCCGTTCACGCGGAACTCAAAGTGCAGGTGCGGACCGGTGGCCCAGCCCGTAGCGCCCACAGCGCCGATGTTTTGGCCCTGTGCCACGCGCTGACCGCGCTGCACACCAATGCGGCTGAGGTGGGCATAGACCGTGGTGTGTCCGCTGCGGTGGTCGATGAACACCACGTTGCCAAAGCCGCTTTGGCTGCCGGCAAAGGCCACAACGCCGTCGCCAATGGAGCGCACGGCCGTGCCTTTGGGCGCGGCGTAGTCCACGCCCAGGTGTGCGCGCCAGGTTTGCAAGATCGGGTGAAAGCGCATTTTGAAGCCGCTGCTCACGCGCGAAAACTCCATGGGGCGACGCCAGGTAGGCTTTGCGCAGGCTTTGCCCGTCCATGCTGTAGTAGGCGCCTTTGCTGTCGGCCGCGTCTTTGAACCACATGGCCTGCAAGGCCTTGCCGCCGTTGACGAACTCGGCGCTCAGCACCTTGCCCGGGCGCAGGGCTTCGCCGTCGGCTTCCAGGGTTTCGTAGAGCACGCTGAAGCGGTCGCCCTTGCGCAAGCTGCGGTGAAAGTCGATGTCGCCGGAGAAAATGTCAGCCACTTGCGTGGCCACGGCGTCGGGCAGGCCGGCGTCGTCGGTGGCGGCAAAAAGCGAGGTCTTGATGACGCCGGTGACCAGGCGGGAAGACGCCGTGTAAGGCGCGCTTTCCACGCGGGAGACAAAGTGCTGGCCCACGCGCTCAATGACCAGGCGCTTGAAGTTGGCCGCGTCGTCGGTGGCCCAACGCATGGACAACTTGAGCAGGCGCTGGCTGTCGCTGGCTTCTGCCGTGACGTTTTTGCCGGGACGCCCGATCAGCAGCGAGCGGGCGTTGGGGTCTTGCCGCAAGAAGGCGGCTGCGGCGGCGTCGTCAATGGCCAGCCGCTTGAGCAGGCTGTCGGCGGTGTCGGTGCTGCGGGTGGTTTCGGTGCGGTACAGCTTGAAGCGATGGTCGAGCAGGGCGTCGGTTTGCGCGGCCAAGGGCAGGGCCTGGACCGACTCGACGATTTGGCTCACCGGCAGATCGGCGGCGTCGGGTGCCAACGGGGCCACGCCAAAGGCGGTGACGCCAGTGCCCAGCAGCAGCGCCGCCAGCAAGGACGCCACGCGCTGAGGATGGCGGCGCAGACTGGCCAAAGCCAAGTCGACGGCAGTCCGTACGCGGTTCATGTCAAAAGAGATCAAACGACTATTCCAATAACGCGCCAACGGCTGCAAGCCGCTGGTCGCCAAAATGCGGGGGTGCTGCCCTGTGAAAGGGCTGCGACGACAATTCACGATGCGCTGAAAAGGTTCATGCGAACACGCTGCCTAAAATGGCGGCCGCGCCAAACCTGAAACACGAACTGACGATTATAGCCAATCCAACGGCCTGGAAATCTCGAAAAACCCTTATGAATCAAGAACTTGAGCAAGCATCGGCTTTGTCTGACAAAGTAAAAGAGGCCTTGGCCGTGACCTTGCGTGGGGCTGACGAAACTCATCCCGCAGGCCGAATGGGTCAAAAAGCTGGTGCGCGCCGAGGCGACGGGCCAGCCGCTGCGCATCAAGCTGGGGCTGGACCCCACGGCGCCCGACATCCATGTGGGCCACACCGTGGTGCTCAATAAAATGCGCCAGCTCCAAGACTTGGGCCACCAGGTTATTTTCCTGATTGGCGACTTCACCAGCCTGATCGGCGGGCGCGGGCCACCCCCCCCCCCCCCCCCCCCCCCCCCCCCCCCCCCCCCCCCCCCCCCCCCCCCC